>JAODUE010009763.1:0-28128 GCA_027564755.1 Amblyopsis hoosieri | reverse complement strand
TCTCTCTCTCTCTCTCTCTCTCTCTCTCTGTACTTGTACCTTTGTCTCCACCTATCTGGAGAAAAGGGTACTCTTAATATGTGTAAATATGTTGTAAATATGCTCGCATGTGCTGTTTTATTCATTGTGCTCTCTCGGATTAAATTTTGTAGCTCCCCATTTTGCATACATTATATTATATATATTATTCTTTAGTACATTTATAGCGGGGGGAAATTGTATTTATATATATATTTAATTTAATTTGTTTATGTATAAAACATGTTTTCTATATAGCCTAAACTAGGGTTAGCGAATACATGGCAAACAGATACAGTACTGTACATATTAAAGGTTACAGTCAACTCTTGTCATTTTCTTTTTTAATTAAGACTTTTTGAGATTATTCATGCGCTGTGATTGTGCCTCTGGTACACTGTAACTTAAAGTCCACTAGGGGGCAGTCTTATCTGTGTTAAACAATACTAAGTGAAATGCTGCAAACGTTATGTTATACAGAGATCTCTTGAAATGTATATGAGTGTATATATACATATATACATACATATATACAGGGACATACATACAAATAATGTAGGCTATGTATCTGTCATATAAGGCTCACACTTTCTTTCAATTTAAATTTAAAATAAGCAATAATGTATTTTCAAAAGAAATATTTTAATCCTTAATTGGTAATCGTACCTAAGGGAATTATCTCTTCTACCTCTGTGACAGGTAATGCATAGGTGCCTTGCTTAAGTGCACTGTGGTAGAAATGACAGTTACATGCATTCTGGGACCATGCCTAACCTCCAGGCCTTGCTGAGACAACTGTGTCAGTGCTGTATGCTTTGTCGTATAGATTAAGTGCTTTAAGTGGTGATTTTGAGCCAAAATGGCTGTTCATTCAGATGATACATGACAGCTGTCAGCCATTTGGTGCCAAAATAAATTGCATCACTGGACCAGGACAAGGTGAACAGAACAGAGTGTATCAGTTGCTGCTTAAATTTTAAAGGACACATTTCCCTTTACATTTTTTAGGAGAAAGAAGTGATGCAAACAAATGAAATATACAATTTGTAAAAGAGGAGTCTGTTTTTGTTTATTTCTATACCGTACATTAAGTGCGTAATCTTGTTTGGGATAAAGTTCTCCATTAGGATTACGCCTTTTTTGGTATCACCTTAATAAGATAGCGAGAGACCAGAGACCAGACTAGGTGTTCACATTGACACATGAGAGTATGTACAGCACATACACAGACAACTTACTTTGGCCGGGGAATTATGAAACGTCACAGCTGTGTGTGTTTTTAATTTGTTTGTTTTTAGATATTACTTAAAGACAACATGATTTTAAGGTTGCCTTTTGTATTTCATTGCAATGATTATTTTGGCAGTAAGTTGGGCGATGCAATAATTATCTGTACGGCTTGTTCCCTTTCTGTTTACCCTGCAGGGAGTGAATCATCTGGTGTGTTTACCCTCTAAGGAATCACATAGACACACACACACCTGTACGTACACACACACAAACACACACACGACAAATCTGGATGACAGCCCAGACCAGTTGTTCACAGTGACACTACATAACGCCCCTCCCACACACACACACACACACACTGTCACACTAAGGCCTCTTGGCATTCCTGAGAGAGCATGCACAACAACATCTCTGCCCAGCTGTGATGTCATCAGGGTGGAGTTATACGGCCTGGCCATGCATGTGTGTGTGGCTATGATAGTCCATCTATAGGCTCACAGCCACGCATGCCTTGTACTCTTTTGAAAAGTCTCCTCGGTCGATACAAGCAGTGGAAGTAGTGTTTCTGTGTGGTGTCTATTTGCGTGACTGTTTATTTTATATATGGGTCTGTTTCACTTGTTAGTGGGTCCGTGTGTTCTCACAGGAGGCTGAACTTTAAACTCTGAGACTGAAGTTAGCATCATTGAAACTGAATAGACTGCTGTTTGAAACTGCAAAAATATATATTATATTATATTATATTATATATTATATATTAAACATTTACTTCACAGGTATTATCTTGATAAACTCATTACCTTTCTGGTTAATGGTTGAACCAAAAACTGTCCAACCAAAATCTTTATCATAGGTTACCATATGGTCTTAGTAGCTGTTACTAACAACTGAGAGTTGAACCTTACTTGAACTTGTTGGTTTGTAAGTATATTCATCAACATTTGAGGGCTGCTAACTTTAGCCATTAATAGCCAAATTGTCACAGATCTTTTTTTTTGTCTGTCTGGCTTGTGGTCTGACCAACTCATTATTTTATGATGGCTGCAGGGTATGTCTGCGTTGCAGTGTGTTTGCTTCTAGTTAATATATTTTATTTAGCGGTGCACTTGCCAATGATGAATAACTAATTATGGAGTTTTCCCTTCACCGGCAGGTATAACAAGTTCAGCATGTTGTTTTTATGTTGTCCTCTAAATGACCCGTATGACAAAAAAAGTGATATCCTAGAGTTTTTTAAATTATTATGATTACTTGGGCTATAATATTGAACTGCGACTGAGAGCACAGTATTCTGTTGTTCACTCAGAAAATCCACTAGATGGTTATGACACTGCTAGTATTATGGCTGATACTGTAGGCTAGTAACTGCTGGAGCAGATAGATGGTTAGCACTTCTATACAGTAGGCCCATATTACCGATACTGAAGTAGATAAGATACTGAAGCCGTATGGCTTCACACTTATTTTTTCCTCTGCTTTCCAGCCCAGCCAGAACCCTTCTCCTTGATTGTTACATGTTAGATTTGTCACGCAACTTGGGGTGTAAGAAAATATTGATAGACTAGAATATCGCAATATTACGTTGCGCGATACTGTATCGATTCTCTACAACAATGCATCGATTAAAAAAAATGTTCTTTCAAAATGTATTTGTAAAAGGGACCATGTACAAAATACATTAACCTCAAAAGAGAGGAAAGATGCTTGTTACTAGATTTAGCTTTAAGAATTTCCATCTGCAGTCCCTGAGCAAGTTTACGTATGTGTTTCTGTTATTGTACTGTATGCAGCGGCGCCACACATTAGCATTGCTATTACAGTTTTCCACATATTAGAATACGCAATATATCTCCTTGCTTACAGTATCACAATATATAGAATCGCGGCACCTGTATCGTGATACGTATTGTATTGCCAGGTTCTTGCCAATACACAACACTACACACAACCGTCACAACAGCTAACATACTTTAGATATTCACGAGTTAACAAGCACTCACTCAAACACACACACACACACACACACACACACACAGACAGACAAATGAGTCACAAAAAACTAATTGTCATTCACACCAGTCAAACAAGACAACTGAAAACGTATATGCAAACATAAGAAGCAGAACTGAAAGACACACATGCAGACACACAGTGACATTTACACAAAATATATATTTTAGGAGACAATAACACACCCCTGTCTTGCTATTATCTTCCTATAGGCATATTGAAATGCTGTAGTGAGCCTAGTTTAGCCTTACTGTAGTCAGACCCTGCCCCTGGTCTAATATGATACTTCAACGATTACAAATGTGCTTACTGTATACTGAAAACATGTTGTTTTCTTTATCAATCATTTATTCTCCCACATTTTGTTGGTGATGTCAAGTCAGACAGCAGTGCCTTACTGTTACTGTGGTAACTAGTAACTTCTTGATACTTCCTCTAGGGTATTGGTTCCACTGAGGCTTGGGAATACATCTGTTCCAATTCTAGTAGAAGGTTATACATTTGATCATAGTGTTTAATTTTCAGTAGAGTCCTGTGCTGTACAAGCAATGGGAACACCATATAAACACATTGTGTGTGCGGGTGAGTGAGTGTGTTGTGTCTTATGTTTCTCCTCCAGGGATAATCATGTCTCACACTAACAAAGATCTAAGACAAGTGACTGTGTTACTTTTTGCTTGTATAATTGTCACTTATACAAAGAGCAGACGATAGCCAGAGGAAGCCTAGCATGACCACAAAAGAGTGAGTCAGAGGTGTTGTATAACAACATGTTGTGCGGTGTTTGTCTTTGTGTCGCTATCACGACCTTGATGTGTGTGTCGGTGTGGTAATGAATCAGTATTGAATCTCTTCTGGATGCATACAGGCTAGTCTGGTATCCAGTAGATGTATTCCCTATGATATTCATTTAGGACTTCAAGAGTATTGATATTGTTGCAAACTAGGTATACAGAATATGATTTAATCATTAAAGGGCCATATGATAGGGCTATATGGTCTCTAACAATCTGCTGAATATTACTTGTGTCTAGAGTGTTTAACACCGGGTGGTGTCTGTACACCTAAACCTGTAAGATGGTAATATGTCTGCTCCTCTGTCCACTAGAATGTGCATAATGTTGTTACATGCTGCATTTTCATGTGATTGGTTCATCTCTGGTTTGATCAGTGATTACAGTAGCATGTGTGCTGTACTGTAATGGCTGGTCTAATCTAGAATCTAGATACAGTATCTAGCCCAGTTTAAGTTTAAGCAGTCATGTTGGAACAGGAAGGGGCCATCCCCAAACTGTTTCCACATAGTTAGGAGCATGAAATTGTCCAAAATGTCTTGGTATGCTGAAGCATTAACACAGTTCCTTTCACTGGAATTTAGGGGCCAAGCCCAAACCCTGAAAAACAACCCCATACCATAATCCCCACTCCACCAAACTTTCATCACTCCAGAGAACACTTCTCCACTGCTCTAGTGTCCAGTGGCGACGTGCTTTACACCACTGCATCCGATGCTTTGCATTGCACTTGGTGATGTAAGGCTTGGATGCAGCTGCTCGGCCATGGAAACCCATTCCATGAAGCTCTCTACCCACTGTTCTTGAGCTAATCCGAAGGCCACACGACGTTTGAAGGTCTGTAGCTATTGACTCTGCAGAAAGTTTGCGCTGACCCTGCTCTGTGATGTTATGTGGCCTACCACTTTGTGGATGAGTTTTTGCTGTTCACAATCGCTTCCCCCTTGTACCACTAACAGAAATTTAATAAATGGACTTATTGCACAGGTGGCAACCTATCACAGTACCACACTTGAATTCAGTGAGCTCCTGAGGGTGACACATTCTTTCACAAATGTTTGTAGAAGCAGTCTACTTGATTTTATACACCTGTGGCCATGAAAGTGATTGGAACACCTGAATTCAATGATTTGGAGGGTGTCCCAATACTTTTGGCAATATAGTGTACATATATTGTTATGCTACAGTGAATAGGTTGTATTTGCAGTGATGTGTTAAAATGATACAAACCCACTGGCCTGGTCTAATCGATGAGTGAAGTCTGATGTGTGTGGTGTTGTGTTGTGCAGCTGTGATCCCGCTGACCGACTCAGAGCATAGGCTGCTGTCGCTACACTTCGCCACAGACCCCGGCCACGGCTGGGACTGGGGCCGCGACGACAACGACAACACTAAGATGGCCAAGTAAGTACAGTATGCACCAAGCACAGAGAGAGAGAGAGAGGGGGCTGTGAGTCAATGGGAGGGGCTCTCTCAGGCACTACCTTTGACAGTGGATGTTGGAAGTAAGACCAATAAACGCCAGTAGGAATGGTGAACAATAGGTGTTTATACCCTAGGACCTCGGGGGGCTGTTTTAGGGGGGGGCAATAAAAGTAGAGTCAGTCAAACTAAAGAACGCTTGCTAGCATCAAACTCATCAAACATCAAAATGGCTTCAATGCTATAGGGTGCTCCCTCGGAAGCACCTGCCCCGCACATTGGAAATGCATTGTGAAGGCTAGGAGGTCATTGTTGTTGTGTGCGGTCTGCACCACTTTGTTTGTGTTGCTATGGAGCAAGGGCTGTGTATAAGTACCAGATACTTTTTTCAGCACGCACAGAACGGTAAGCTAGTGGACTGTGAAAAGATATTTGGTGAATTTGTCAAAAAGTGTATTAGCTTACAATTGCTTACTATATAATAGGACCTCTTTCAGGACCGATTTTGGAGGCAAAATAAGTATTAACTCTGGGGTAGGTACTGCCGTGTTGTCTTGAAAATCTGCAGGGTCAGCGTTTATTTATTATTCGTGATGTAAGTGTAACAAGCGCCATTATCTTCATTTATCAGGTACTTATGGCTGCCGTGAATCCTTTTATTCAACATTCAGGTTGACATGACCTTGAGCTACTGCAATATAATCTATAAAATCTCAGATTTTACAGTCTAATGTTGGTTCTGCCACTGGAGTAATATATATTATTATTTTGTTGTGCTAGGAAATGCTTAGTCAACGCTGTATGTTTGTAGTTCCACAACCGCAATGGAAACGGAAAGGGACGATTATAGGGCCGTTCCTGTAAACGTTCGCTCCACCTGGGAAGTTCCTGTAGTGGAAAAGTGCCTAATGAAGAGAGGAAAGAAAGAAAAGAAGACAGGATCACTGACGAGAGGGAGGAAAGTAGAAATGAATTATAAACACTTCTCAAGGGGAACACAGGAGGAGAAAGCAAATCGTGTCACAGTGTTAATTTGCTGAGTTCCCTGGAATTAGAGTTTCTGGAACTTTAACGAGGTGTGGCCATGACGGTGCCTTGAGCCAACCCAGTCGCAGAGGTCATTTAAGGTCACCTTGCTCCGAAACAGCTGGGAGCCCTGGCAGAGGAACATTCAGCCAGTGTGAAAATAACTCAAGCTTCGCTCTGTAGCGGTTCATTGGCGTTGTCAGCCAGACAAAACACACGCCTAGCAACGCTACAGTCAGGCAGACGTTCCTGCTCAGTGTGGTCATCTCTGCTGACTGGCTGTGTTTTTCTTTCCTCTATTCAGCTTGATCCTGTCGCTGGAGGCCAAGCTAAACCTCCTCCACAGCTACATGAACGTCACCTGGATCAGAATACCATCTGAAACAAGGGTAAGCAGACAGACAGACAGACAGACAGACCACTACTACTACTAATGTTATTAATAATTCACTCCTCGCTCCTAATAACACCTGCAGGCTCCTCTGGCGATGCCTGAGTCTCCCACGGCGTCGGCAGGCGAGGACGTCCAGTCCCTGGCAGACTCCATGGACTCTGACCGGGAGTCCGTGGGCAGCAACTCCAACCTCAACGGCAAGGCCCTGCCCACCTGGCCATGCAAGGACAAGGCCCAGGATCCCAGGGAGCCCAGGGAGAAGGCCCAGCAGCAGCGTAAGGACAAGGACAGGACCAGGACGGACTCGGTGGCCAACAAGCTGGGCAGCTTCAGCAAGACTTTGGGCATCAAGCTGAAGAAGAACATGGGCGGTCTCGGGGGGCTCGTGCACGGCAAGATCAACCGCTCAAACTCGGGCGGCAGCGGGAGCGGGCGCAACGCGGACAACGGCGAGAGCGGCAAGGCCAAGACCAAGAAGGAGGCCAAGTGGCGTAAGGACGGCGGCAAGGAGGAGTCGGACAAGTCGGGCCAGTCGGCCAGCACCTCCAGCTCCTCGGAGAAGACGGTGAGCTCCTCGCCCACGGAGCGGCTGCCCGGCATGTCCTCCCCGCTGCTGGAGAGGGACCGCAGCAGCCTGCTGGCCCGACTGCTGGGCGAGCGGCCGCCGGCGGACCCCTGGAAGTACAGCGCCGACATCAAGCTGAGCCTCAGCATCCTGCGGGCGGCCATGCAGGGCGAACGCCAGTTCGTTCTGGCCGGTCTGCTGCTCACCAGCCACCGCCACCAGTTCCACGAGGAGATGATCGGCTTCTACCTGAGCAGCGCGCAGGAGCGCTTCAGCCAGGAGCAGGAGCAGAGGAGGAGGGAGGCGGAGAAGAAGAGCTGCCCGACGCCCCCGCCGCTGCCGCCCGCCGCGTTGCCCGCGGCAACCACAGACAGAGACAGGGCCGCCGCCCAGACCCCCCCGCTCCAAGATGGCTGCTCCCCGGCGGTGCAGCAGCTCCAGCAGTGCCGCGGTGCGTCCGTTTCTCCGCACGTGGCCGCCCTGAAGCTCCAGGGCCGCCGCAGCCCATCCCCCCATGGCTCCCCTCGCATCCGGAGGCCCCCGCCGCCGTCGGTGGCTGCACCGCCCCCGGTGCCCGTGTCGGCTCACTACAGCCAGACCCCGCCCGTCCAGCGCTCCAGCGTCATCCGCCTGCGGGAGGCGAGCGCGGGCTCGCCGCCACCGACGCCGCCCTGCCTCCAGGAGGCGTACCGCCGGAGCGCACTGGGCACCCTGAAGACGTGCGCCACTTACCCCCAGCAGAACCGCTCGCTGTCCTCCCAGAGCTGCTCCCCGGCACGGGCGGCCGCTGGCTCCCCCTACAGCATGCCGGGGGAACACAAGTCCCACACTTACACCAACGGCTTCCACGCCGGCCGCGTCAGGGACTGCCTGGAGTTCGCCGACGCCGATTCGCCGGCGGTGGCCGTGGAGCGGGGAAGGGGGCGGGGCTGCCCCGCCTACTGCCTCCAGCAGAGCAGGTGCAGGAGGGAGAATTGCTCCTTCTACGGCCGCCCTGAGACGGAGAGCTACTGCTCCTACTGCTACAAGGAGGAGCTCAAACGCAGGGAGAGGGAGGCCAAGTTGCACAGACCTGGATAACCCCTGACCTCTGATTCCTTTCCCTCCACCCCCGTCCTCTTGTGTTGGTATGATCTAACCTCGTCAGGAATAGTAGTCTGTCTGAAATACTGGAACATTGTAATGCACATAAGGGAGGGGGGGGGCAGCCAGATGTGGTGTGCTCTGCTGTAGTCTCGATCCCTGTGCCCCACGCTTGGTTTGACACAGGTCTCTCTCCTTGGTTTACTAACAACTTTGGCCAGGACACCGCTTCATTAGATCTGTATGGTCAATAGACCAGCATTACCTGAAATAAACCTCGACATTGGTATCCTAGATTAAACTGTCAACTATCCTAAGGTTGCCATTGGTTATAGTGCACATACAGTATAAGTGACTAGAATAGTTACATTTTTGCAATAATTGACCCCAGTCACCTACCAACCTGCTATATGAATTAAACATTAGCACCTCTTTGCCCTCTTGAAGTGTCTGCAAGTCTGTCATACAGCTTTTTGAAAAGCAGATTTGGCTGAGTGTGCACTATACTATATATGCAGAATAAATATTTTTCATGGTTGTGCCAGTGTAAATTCTGTCAAAAAGGCACTTTTAGAATGATGTAAAGACGTCAAAGAAATACTACAGGGTTGAATGGGAATGGTTTGGGTTACTTTTTTAATATGTGAATGTTTTAATCAGCATAGTGATTGTGTAATAATGTTTCTGGTTTCGTTGTAGGCAATCCAGTCATCTCACAGTCGAATGTTTAAGTTGTATGGAACAAATGCGCGCCTGGCCAAGGATGTTACCCACAAAGACCATGACTAAAGACTCAAGAGCTGCAGTCTGTGACCCTTTTATGTGATTCAGACTCGTACATTTAAGTGTAATATATAATTTTGTATTCATTTGAGAATTTTACACAATATCTAATATTGATTTGCACATAAGATACAATGTACATACACTCCAATATCTCCTATTTAATAATTTATTTAATCTAGTATTGAGTTTTACAGATTTTTCCTTGAACCAAAAAACATCTTGCCAGTGAGGTGAATTTGTTTCCCCTCAATGTTTTTTTGATCAATTATCTTCAAAGTATCCTTAAAACAGGATAGATGACTGTGTTTTTAGGTATTTTATGAAAAGGCTTATGTGGTGGATACAAGTTTTTTAATTATTAATTATTTTATAGGGAAAATATAATAGTAAGACTCAATATTGTATTAAATAACTTTGATGTTAAGAGATTATTCTGTAGTGTAGCAGAAATTGAGAATGTGGAATTAGTTTGCTGTCCAATTGAAAGATTTGTTATTTTGGAATGTGACGTCACTGGGAATTTACAAGCCAAGGCTAAAATATGTGTAAAATATAGAAAACAATATTTTTATATAATTTTCACAGAATGCCATGAAGCAATATTTTGCGCTTTTTTCGTATGGACACCATTTTCACATTAGTGTGTTACTGATCAGGAGTAGAGGTGAGCGTGTGTGGAGGGGAGATGGTCAAAACACCATTGAATTATAGGTGGACCAGCTGTAACTCATATTGATAACATACAGAAATTGTGTCAACTGCCACATGTTGAGTAGCATCATCAAGCAAACAGCCACCAGTATAAACCTTAATTATATTTCAATAAAAGCATTAATGTATAATTTATATCTTTAAAATCACTTGAATACTACACCATAATTCTTAAAGGGGAGTTTAGGGTTGAATATATATATGGTGTATTCTTGCATACTACCATTTTAAGACCCTTTATGGTAGTTTAAAATCATAAAACCTTTTCTTTAAACATTTGAGTGGGGCAGAATCATTTCCCTGTCGATTCCAATCAGGTTTTACTGATTTTTGGAATGAAGGAATGTTCTCTTATCTCACCCCACAAGGTAAAATGTCTGCTTAAACAAAGAGATTTTATGGCTAAATAGATGGCTTGGTCAGGAGGATATTGTATTGCAGTGTAACATGTTAGTGTGAGAACCCAACGTGATACATGAAAATAAACATGTTAAAACAATTCACAGTATGTGCTAAGCACGTTACAACACCACAATGTGCTTCCATCGGTTAATGATTAAACTACAAGTCCCATCCTTTGTAACACGGAAACCCCCTTACCTATACTCTCCCGACAGTCATGTTGGAATCGTGTGTTTAGACATGCATGAAAGCGCAGGTCTTTGGTGTCAAATGTAGATTGCAATCTGTTGACTCAGCTAACAGTACTAGACCAAACCCTTCTACCCTACTGAAATGAAAACTGTAAGGATTAAACATTATGCAGTACTGGTGCTGTAACCTGTATGGCAAGATGTGTGTGCGTGCGTGTGTGTTTTAAAGTGAGGGTTAGTGTGAAGGAGCTCCACTGTTAACCGATTAGGTAGTTGCACTACCAAGAGCCAGGTTTTCCGTCCTCCTCATCCCTGCTCTTCTTCCTTCTGTTGTAAAGAACCTAGAATGTTGTCGTCATTTAGGACAGCAACTCCAAGCCTAAATCAACAGCCCCATGTTCCATCAGACATATTTACAGTGCTCAAAGAGCTGATGCATGTTTACATTGGTACATTGGACATCTGTACAACCCCCACACAATAGGTTCTTGACCATGGTCTTGTACTGACAAACACCAGTTGGGGATAAGTGCCTTGCCCAGAGCACTTTGGAGTCAGTTGATGAGAAATGTGTTTGCTTGTTCACTTTCCTCGGCCTATTACAACTGTACCAAACAAACCATCTAGTCACAAGCTCACTTCGAACGCTACTGCCATTTGTATGTGTGTGTTTGTGTGATATAAAATACCTCAGACTACTGTAATCCTGTAGGGTTAAGGAAGAGGTTTTGGCACCATCCTTCAGGTCTTTGATTTGCAATAATCTGTCCATGTACAATGTTGGTAGTTGAACTACACCATGTTTTCAGATTAATTATGTGTTAAAACAAGCTAATTAAACTTTTTTTTGTGCCCTAGTTTTGCCCTTCATTGCAATAACAGATACCTTTGACAATTGGAGTTTCCAAATACTGTTGAGATAATTGGTAATTGAACAAAGCTGTAGAGACAATATAAGTGAGTGTGAGAGATGAAAAGCTAACTTGTTGTTTTCCCCGTCTTACCTTGTGAGAGTGTGTGGTTCATAAACCCATGATCAATGGGATTGTGTGTTCATATCTGAAAATAAAAACTATATAATTAATAGTGTCTTTCTTCTGGTCTTTTATTATGTTGTGTCAACCCAAGTCCCCTAAAATACTGTACATGCATATAATCCATTAGTTAGCTACAGTACAGTATGTTTAGAACTGAAGTGTCACATATTAAATTAAAAACACTTCAATTCTACTCAGTCACTCAGCTATGGTAAATAAGGTGTTTGAGAAAAACATTCAGTCCTTGAGCTGACAGTGATTTCTTACCAATTTGACTGCAGAAGCAAAAGGTGAAATATATTTTCTTCCAGAATGAAGTGCGGAATTGAGTGGTCTGACTCTAGTACCATGGTTACAGAACCTTTCCTGAACATGTCTTTAATACGCTATAGGCAAGGTAGTATAACCTTACATGGGCAGTAAAACACATTAATAAAGAACACTAATATTATGCCTGCATAGTTTGACTTCAGTGACACTGACACACCAAGATGTCGTGTCTGGTCTTCATTTGCTTTCAAAGCATACAATATGTAATCTTCATCATGGGATCAACCCTGAGCAGTGAAAACAAACATAGCTAAGATGGGGTTTTCACGACACAGCAGCAGTATGAGAATCACTCTGTGTTTGGTCAGTATGGCGTTGCTCAGCTAAACCACAGACTCCCACACTAACAGGACCTATAGCATTCTGCTCTGAAATGCTATACATCCACTGTGGTAAAGATGTGTATAGTTGCATCATGTGTGTGCACTATTGAATTTGATTCGGTATCGCTGACAAGACGTGTAAATTATAGCATTACTCACCCCACCAAACAGCAAACCATTATAGCATTACACTCACACACACCCCACCAAACAGCAAACCATTAGCATTACTCTCACACACACACACACCCCACCAAACAGCAAACCACATCCGTTTGAAAGGTGGGAAAGCCCAGAGGTCATAGTTTCTTTGTGAAAATCGCATGTTTGTAGCCATGTCAGACAATTAAGGATATGTTGTAGAGGAATAAAGAAGTGAGCGTAGTCTTTGTACAAGATCAGTCTACACAGCTTTGCTGTGACTGCCGCATCCAACATTAGCTGTGGGCAGCTGGGGTATAGTCTAGATAGAGGTCTAGTTGTTTTGACTCAAAGTTCATGCGTTGAAACCTGGTTCAAGGCCCAGTATGGAGTAAGTAAACATCTTTGAGCAAGATGCAAACAAAGAAATATGGTAAAAATGTATTTAGAATTCAATGGACAATTCAGACATTAGTAATAATTGATACAGTCTAAGAAAATATATTTTCCAAGCCATTTTATACCATTACTGCTAGATTTGTTCCTACCAATTACAAACGTTTTGATTACATTTCTAATTTCTTTAGACAAGTGTTGCTAACAAATGTGAATCGTTAATTCGTTTTCTGTCAATAATGACAGAAAAGTACATGGACAACATTATTAATTATTCATTCATTATCTAGATCTTTGTTAATCTTTATACTGTACATTGTATTGTATATTTACTTTATAGCCTACTATACTATTTGCTTGAAGGAATTCAGTCTTTCTTCACCAGACAAGGGAATGACCCCAATGGCCTTCATCATGAAAGCCAAACTCAACCCCCACGTCGAGTCTGACTTAACAGCAAAATGACAGACTGTAAGAGTAATCCCTTTATACTGGCTCTCATTATTGTGTCGTACAAACACCTCCGCTTTCAAATACCACCCAGGTAGGCCTGCTAATTAGAGACATAACCGTGTTGTGTCTTGTCTGTGCTTTTGTCTATATGGGAATGTTTGTGTGTATGTTTGTGGGTGTGCATGTGAGAATACGTGTCATGTGTGGCAGTTTGGGCTGGCATGTCTACAAGAGAATGTGCAGTACACATGTGGTTGTGTGTCAGGCACGTGTGAGAGAGCAAAGGCCAGGAAGTGAAACAACACGCCGTGCTTGTTACAGAAGGCCGAGGGTTGATGTGGGCAACAAAGCTTCACACTCTCGTGTGACATTTAGACTCTGATGGGCCGATGCTGTTTGTCAGTGATCTCCCCCATGCGACTGGCTCTGTGTGTCATGCTTGAGAAAGATGTTTATAACTACACCTACTTGTTATTGTACTGTCACTATGGTTACATGTTAATGACTGGAATGTTCTGGACAAAGCAAGGCATCAGACAAACTCAAATATTACACTCATTGATTTGTAATTGAGGTGCCTAACTACTTTCTATGACCAATGTACATAGTACATCAGTAAAAGAATCACACTGATAGCATTGTGTGTGTGCGTGCGTGCGTGCGTGCGTGCGTGCGTGCGTGCGTGCGTGCGTGCGTGCGTGTGGTATCAAGGACGTCACCAGACATTCAT
Source organism: Amblyopsis hoosieri (assembly GCA_027564755.1). Lineage (NCBI taxonomy): Eukaryota > Metazoa > Chordata > Actinopteri > Percopsiformes > Amblyopsidae > Amblyopsis > Amblyopsis hoosieri. Next base: position 14,083 of record JAODUE010009763.1, on the reverse strand, counting down.
GAATAGGGGGGCTATGCTTTTTATAGGATCTGGGGGCATGCTCCCCCAGGAATTAAATGTTTTAAGCCCCCCACAAGTATTAACTGGTGTACAAACTATATGGAGATTTTTGGTTAAGGTTGACTAAACGTATTTCCCTTCACACATACAGTAGTTCCTACAAATAACTGTGATAACGTTTCAGGCACTGCCAGTGATTTTCTCTCATAAATAAATAAATAAATAAATAAATATTTCCCTCTGGCAAATTTTCACAAATGCCATGGCAATGCTGGAATAGATGGGTCAAGGGACAGTACAGCAGATGATGATAATGAACCCTTTATGCTCATCCCTGCAAAGTTACTGCTTTCATTCACAACACTGACATTGTTATTAAACTCATATACTGCAATAACTCGAGACTTAACAAGTGATGAATGTTTAAAATTGTATTTGTTTGTTTCAACTGGTATACATCTCACCTGATTGGACTTCTGTAGCGCTGCTGGCACCTCTCTTGAAGAATTGTCATATACCCATCTAACTTTAGTCTGACTTGTTAGCTAGTCTACAGCCTACAGTTAGGAAGGTGGGTAGGAGAAATTGAGGATGATACAATGACACTGCTATACACACTACTCACTGAGAGATTTACTGCAAACGTGCTGCCATGTTCTTATGTTTGCTACTTTATGGTGCATGTTTATCTTATAAAAACAGTGTATCAAATAAATTGTTACCAGCTGAAATTGCTGGAAAAGTGTGCTACAATGTTTCATGTGCCCAGTAATGTTCGAGTTGTAAAGAAAACAGCATAAACCTTTTCTGGTCTAAAGCATGTTATTGTTTTACACGTTGCTGGCCGTGTCATTGTACCTGCAGCGCCTAGATATATCAACCTCAGTCATCAAGTGATTTTAGTTTGTAGTCACTCAGATGCACACCCGAATAAATACTATAACTGATAATTATAGTATTTATTGTCCATTGTTCTTGCAGGCTTTTATATCTATATCACTCCATTTTTGGCAGCGCACTAGATGTTTTGTTGGGACAAAGCATAAAATCCTTCACCAGGCTAAACAGCACACATGGATTATAGACTCATTCCTACAATCATTCCCCTACCTGAAGTAATTGCAGTTCTCTCTGTTCCCTCCTTGTCTTGGTCTAGCAATGCACACTGGGTAAAATACAATCAATTTGCCATGACAGCAGAAAGATTCTTCTACCCAAGCACAGAGAGTTCTTTCAGTGACATTGGCAGGTTGCCTTGCCCTGTTCCCCATTGAGATAATATATTCCATGTCTGCCTGTGCCAGTGATCTGCCAGGGAGCCCTGCCTATAGAGCCAGCGTCATAGCAACAGAGGATGTACTGAGTGACACAGCTGTGTGTCCATGGCCTGCAGGTTAAATCTAGAGATGAAGATATTTACGCTGTGAGAGACCACACCATTACTATGTGAGGCATTTACAAAATGTGTATCCTATGTTTATTGATTTTATTTACTATGTTCATTATATCACCAATTTCACAAACCTCATCTGAAATATTTTGTGTAAAAGATTATTCATTTGTAAACAAGATTTTGGCCCAAGATTTCAATGGAACAAAAACATACCGTTTAAATAAAAAGGCAAATGACAAATAAATTAGAAGCAATTATACAGCGATTTACTTAGAAATGAATTGTCCACATGTAAACATCACTATTTCATGCATACACATTAATGTAATTATGTACAATCTGGCTAATCTTTGTTTTGCATAGTACAGCTTTACTTCACAAAATGTTCTCTACAACAGCAGAGCAACAAGTGACCAACAGGCAACTTTAGTTTCATGTTTCTGTGCAGAGAATGCATAGAGGTGAATGGGGCACTGGATCACACAGTAGTGATTGAGTTGGATGAAAGAAAGAGCTAATGTCACATTTGATTTGTGTTTAATGTGAAAACAAAATAATGATATATGATTTTTATTGTTGGTATAGTAACATCACTCTGATACCAATGTACTGTGGGCACCTTACAGTGGTTTGCAGAAATAAATACATATTTTCAAGGCATGGCTGTTATCTTGATTTCCTCTCTATGAATAAGGACGTATAGCCTATACTATTAAAATAGCCCCTGCACATACTTAGCTATAGCATTTTTTGGGCACATTCAAATGCATGGAAGATGTTATTACAATGAAATGTATGTAGACTTTCAACTGTGACTCAGTTACAGTATAAGGGGTTGTTGTCCCTTTATTAAGCACAGTATGCTTTTGCATGCTTTGTTGTGATGGTGTACAAACCGAACTGCACTTACAGTACTGCAGGTATGGGAGTATTCCATTGGTGCTGACCATACTGAACATTTCACGATGTACAGTAGTATTTATTTTGGCTCCAGAAACAGTTTATCTGTGTTCGTCTACTGGGTTCAAGACAACCAAACTAACACGGATTTAAACCACAAATTCCTTTATATTTCCCTGATGTAGGGGGATTGAAGGAGGCATGTGACTTCACAAGCAAACTATGAGGCCCAATTTATTAGGTTTTATGAACTATGTAACACTGGTCACTTGTCTTAAGAGGATAATGACATCTCAGAGAATATTTTTTATCTTATTGCAGAGTGATTCAATAGTCTGTGTACCTGGAACCATCTACAGTCTTAGTTTTTCAGTATTGTTGATGTGCTTGTGTCTCTGTGTTGCTGAGAGTGTAGCAAATTTTTGGTGCTCAAGGTTGACCGGTAAACTTTTAAAAATATATTTCAGCTTTCAGTGAAAGCATTATTTTGTTCTCAGAAGGGGGAAAGAACTTGAGATGGGAGATATTTATTACTAACTCTGGTCCAAGCTGGTCTTTTTATGGTCTCTTCAGCACAACATAAACCGCCAAAGCCTTTCACGTCATATCACTATCTTACAGCTGATGCATGTCAACTGTCTGGGAACCCCCTGGTACATTTTCATGCAAACACCTGGACCGCATGAGATATAGTATTCTGGTAAACACAGAGGTTTTATATATAAAACCTCAATATAAATGAATGTATTGACGATAGCTCTCATGTTGAGGCCCAGTCAAAGGGGAGGTGCTAAATGTGCTGGTATACCCTTGACATCAGAGCATACATAGTCTAAAATGTATTGGTATACTGATAATGTATCTTTAAGTATAACAATTAAATATTATGAACATCTAAGTGAGGAGGATGCTAAAGTCTGTCATTCCATATGTGTTAACACGTAATGTACTCCTAGCTTGCTCTCATCAATGAGAATTACTGTAGGTTGCGTGTTGTTAGCATGCTGTATGATCCGTATGATATTTAGAAAGCACATTTGACTATCCATTGAAACGTAGGAACTGAATGGATTTATGAGGTCCTGCATTAAAAAAAAAGAATCCCCACTATTGTCAATTGTCACATGTATGTGTAAACTTTTAGAAATAGTACGAGTACTAGCCTAATAGCATTCAAGTAAACATATGGATTTTTCTCTTTTTTTTACAAGTTTAGGGCGAAAAGATTCACAAACAATATCAGTGAATAAATAAAAACAAACTAAGGCAGTTTGATGTATCTATTATTTAGCAAAATCAAATGAATCACAGTGGAAGAAAACAATAAATATGCTCATATTACAGGAAGATCAGGTACATTGGTCTAATGCTAAACAGTGTACTGTATATACAGTATTCAGTGAATTTTCAATGAACCTTTAGGAGCATGAGTCCATGTGTAAGGAACGCAGACACTGGTCTATCGTATTTTGCTACAAATGCCGGCTAACAAGCTGTGCTACACAATACCAACAATGTCAAAACAGAGGTATGGGAACAAAGATCTGAAATAAAAGACTTGTCACTATCCCTTTTGTTATTAAGAAAAAAGTAAATCTATTACAAACCCAAAATGTTTTAAGGTGTATTTCAACGTCATCGTTAAAAAATATAATATTTTTTTCTATGGAATGATCTTTGTTTGCCTTTGGCACACATTATTCCACATGACATCATTTTTGTAACCCATATATAACCTGATAATCATAATCCAGTCGTGCATATTGACAGTTCTTATTTTAAAGATCACTCAGTTGTATGGAGGATAAACAGTGGATAATAATAATAATTCCATCTTTGTTACAATGTCATTTAGGCTGAAAGTCAGAATTTTTCTCTCCTATTTACAAAGTCCTGATTATTTGTCCCTGCTGTTAAATGTTTATTTGTGCAGATAATTGGACAGTCCTTTGACAAATAACAAAGTTAACAATCATTAAAATAGGAATCATTCAATATCACCAAATTAAAATGTGATATGGACATACATAATGATAAATGTACAAAAAATATATTAGTTACAACAAATGTTATACAGGAGAGAGCAGAAATATAAGCTAAAGGTATTCTGAATCAAATATTTGTAATCAGTACAAAAACTAAATGTCTATGTACTTTTCTTCGAACCTGTAGTACTGACATCAAATTAAAAAGTATTTAATTAAAAGAAGATGCTATTTTGAAAATAAAATATACAAAAAGTGTCGCTCATTTAAGCAGCCAAGGGGATGTAAAATATGAATAATATGTAAAGACTTGGAATATATCAATGCCCAGCTAGATTTACACATTACATATGAATCAACTTAAATATGACATAAGTTGCTCATATACCAACAGAGAATGAAATATGAACCAAAGTGCTGAGAGCAAACTAAACCTGCAGAGTCTGTAATGAATACATTTTTTTGAAGTTTTTGTTTTCAATAGAAAAAATAAACTAAATTCCAAATATGCTGCCAAATGTCATACAAAAATGATAGATATCTTCAGATTTGGTTTGGTATTGAACATAAAGAGGTATATGGAATATGGAATGTTCTGGATGAGTGGATGGACACCGGTCACCACATACTGAGGTAAAAGCAAATCCTTGCTATATTCTATACACATGAATCTGTTTTTTTTTCTGCTGTAAATATCCTCAGCCTTCCCTCCTACTAAATATATTGTAGTAGTTCTTCAGATTCACCTTAATAACCTTTTTTTCTTGATTTATTTATATATATTTTTAAACCAAAAGACAGACCTGCAAGCATGATACAGTACTTTAGCCAAGCACACATTTGCCAAGCACACAAAATCATCGATTACAAATTAATTATTAATTACTGCAGGCCCTAGTTCATATATATATATATAAATATATCCAGCTCTCACAACCCACTGGCCCCCATTAAAAACACATGGCAAGGTTATCTGGTATTAAGTCTATGTACACCTATGAAGAGCTAAGTCTGAGTGGAGGTTCTGTAGTTTGTTCGTCTATAGCATGTTTTCTTTAAAGAAGGGAAAAGCTGATTATGGCTCTTTCTGGAGGGTACTGGTAGAATGAGGCCCTGAAAGGAGGCTTTGGGGACAAGGCAAGTCTTTCACAGCCCTGACACCTGCTTCCTTCCTCCCCCTGCAGAAACAACCCTCCTCTCCTCTTCCTGTTTGTGTGTGTGTGTTCATGTATGTGTGTATGCGGTGGCAGTGCATGTGGCACTGTTAATAAAGTGTATTCATTATAATTGAAGGTCAGACCTGAAGTCCTTCAGGGGGCAGCAACAACAGCATCATTTGATATGCCTTTACGCTGTAGGAAATATAACCCAGCTAATATTTCCTAGATGGCTTTTCCTGAAGGTTTCATTGGCAAGGATATGTGCCAACATGGCTCTTTAATGCTTTGAACACAAATGGGGAGGACATGATGTATAACATATCAACAGAAAATGTATAGTAAGGGTTTGAGAGCTTTAAATTATATAAATACATTTCTAAATGTTGTATAATGGGCTGTTGTGAGGGAACATGGCACTGGGAATGTGTGGAGATTAACTAAATCGCAAGGATAACCACGTAGGAAAGAATTTTAAATGCAACAAGAAAGCAACCTACGCAACTTGATCGTTTCCTGAAACCTACAATTATCTTTAATGAGCGTTCTGCTCTTCTCAATTCATTAAGTTGCTAAGCATGTTGACATAGTGTAGGTGTAAGCCTGGCAAACACCAGTATAGATAACAGTGTTGATGTGGTCGAGTATTTGTTTGGTGTTTTATGTCAGTGCTTCAGGACCACAAGATGAATATACCTTATTCTTGCTACCAACTATAATTGTTGCATTAAAGGAAAGAGTAGTGCATATCACCAGTTAAGCTTCACATCACGTTTTTTTATGATGATTTGACAGCCTGTAATTGGGTCCTTCCATTTTCTCACAACTACTATACCACCGCTGTAGCCAGACACTGTAAAAACAACAATACCACTCTCTGTCTCTTTCATTTCCGAAAGCTACTGATTGTGGTCCCTGTAAAAACCTGACTTCTATCTGTTGCTGCTCTATTGGTCATTTGCAAGATTCGCTCTGGGTTATCTTGGCGTAGGGTCTCCATGAGAAAGTGGTGGGTACAAATGGTGTGGATGGAGCAGAAAGAAGCAGGATGCAGTAATTAGTATAATCCTAAATAACCTCTGAATTGTTAAATGTAACAACAAACCCTGTGTGAACCATGACCTTGAATGGCTTCCCTGGAAGCCATATTAGTCAAAACCTTGTGAATGAACAAACTTTTCAGATTTAAGTGGACAATGTTGCTTCCTGAAATATTTCCCCAGGCTGTGACATCAAAACATATCATCTAACAGTTTAAACAAAGTGAAAATGTGTATGTTTGTATACAGTATACTGTATGTACTGTACTGTGTGTGTGTGTGTGCGTGTGCGTGTGTGTGTGTGTTCAAGGTTCGTGTTTGTGCATTTGTTGAGACATCAATGTGTTTCATTTGTTCAAGCTAGGAAGCCTTCCCTGAGTAGGGCAGGAACTCCACCCCAGGATGGAGTTCATAGTAAAGTGAAATGTGGTTATTGTGCAGTCAAGTTATGTGGACAGTATGATGGTTACTCCTGAGGTGAAAACATGAGCTCCCCCTAAACATATCAAAACTACCGCTATCACTCTCTCTTCAAACTTATTCACACACATTTCATTTTTAGATTTCAAGAAGAAAACATCAGCAATACCAGGATGAAGAAAATACATATTTTTTGTTTTCTATGGAATATTTTCATTGATAAAAAGGCATTATTTTTCATCTTTAAAGACTTGAAAGATTGCACGAAAATAAGCGAATGTCCTACACAGTACAGCGAGCAGAGAATTGTCAAAGGTTCATAAGTAACTGTGCAACACACAAGTGTGATGAAGCGATCTGATGGAGGACTTCCAACTGAACAGCCAATCAGAAAGAGAGTTTGGGAGGAGCCTGTTCCAACTGCGATGTAATCGCGACGAAAGCTGCTGCCGTAGTTGGAGCGTACGTTTTTTCCTGGACAGGTTAATTACTTAACTGTCTGTCGTCATTGGTCATAAGACTCAGTGAGTCTATAGTTTCAGCTGTTAATAGTATGTGTCTAGGTTGGGATGGTACCAGCACAGTGAACGGGTTGGGTGGCAGTCCTGTCAATCACCTCTCCCCGCTCAGCTGTTTGATCATCAGGGAAGTGGAAGAAGAGAAAACCAACGCACCCCTTATTAACATTAATGGTCATCCTATGTTCAAAGTGCTGCATGGGGTCGCTTGATTTCCTTAAGGGGAGTTTGCAGGGCTGAGGGTGGGGCTAGAGGCATCTGAGCGGCTGTAGTCGCTCAGGGATCCAGAGCGAGTGCCGCCCACGGCCCCGCCCATGGCCCCACCACCGCCGTGAGGCCTCTTCAGCATGGAGGGCTGGAAGTCGGCATGGCGACGGGCGTGCTTCATTAGGTGGTCACTGCGCATGAAGCGCTTGTCGCACAGCGGGCAGCCGAACTTCTTCTCGCCCGTGTGCGTGCGGTAGTGGCGCGCTAGCTCGTCCGAGCGGGCAAACTTCTTGTTGCATTCCGGCCACGTGCACGGGAACGGGCGCTCCCCTGGAAGACAAGAGCAGGACACGCAGGTTAACATCCTGACGTGTGGAAAGACACCGACATTTTCACTTTTTCACTTAAAACCAGTTTGCTATCAGTGAAATGCTATAGAAAAGCTAAGAGTAAACTTGTACGTCTTTAAAGGACACATTCCATGAAAACCAAAGGACACATTCCATGAAAACCAAGTATTTCTAGTTGTTTTTGGAGATAGCAATGTCGATGTGACACGGAGAAGTAGTAAGCCTATCAAAGTGGACTGTTAGCTTCTTGGTCTGTATTGGCTAAAAAAGGCAGAGAGGCGGGGAAACAGGCGAATGAGAGAAAAGTGCGTATGTTGCGTAGATTACTGCACATAGTTTGTTTGGTAACGCCCCCAATGAGGATATGGCCAGCTACGTAGTAAGTAACTGATGTTGATCGCCAGTACACAAACCGTAAGTAAAAGTTTAATGTTCAACATTTGCAGATGACCAAAACTGTAAATCTAGTTTTTGATACAGTAAATGGTAGGCCACCATAGCATAAACAACTATTCTGCAGGACAGGCATATTATCAAGAGTGATGCACTGTGCACATCAATAACTACATTAGATGAATATAGGCTATTGATCAGAAACAGTAATCAGATTAGAAATAGGCTGCTTAAATAATTTTGTGTTGATTTACTTAACCTAAACATTGCTAATTGATAAAGATGCACTCGCGTGTCATACCAAATTTGTATCCCCTGCCAGAAACGGAATGCCGTTTTTGGGACCGCGAGTAATAGCATAATGCTTTTATCTGGGTCAGTGATCGGTCATATCATACAAAACATTTAACGTTGTGTCCGTGATAATAACAAATAACAAAGATAGAATATGTATTTGTTTATCTTTAACATTTCTTGTTTAACTGAATATTACTTTGTGTTGTTGCTAGCAGCTAGCCACTTATCTATCATAACCCTGTACCGTAGTGGCAAGAACGGCTGCGGTTTCGTGCTATGTAACCTTTCATTCATTAATTAATATGTGCTTATGGGTACATGGCTGTTCAGCGGGCAAGGATGGCTGCGATGTTGTGCTATGGTATAAATAACCTTCATTCATAAAATAATGTGCTTAGTAGATACATGGCTGGTTATCAAAACACCACCATTGTTCCTTCACAGGGCTGTGTGACTAGCTGCTGCTGTGTTTATGTGGTTGACACGAACAACAATGAACTACATTCTGCCTCCCGTATCCTTTACTGTAGTCTGGACGGCGAGGTGGAATTAATGCGCAATATTAACACCTTGAAAACACTGCTGAAAATAAACCATATGTGGTTCAAAACCCATAAAACTATGTTCAAAATGTAGTACTAGCAGTAAAGCAGTCGTAGCCTCACGTTAACACAGATACAAAGGCAGGGTGGGCAGTGGCTTGTTAAATTTAAAGCAACAGTGTGGCTATTCCACATAATTTATGTGGTATTTTGACCTAAAATGGTCAACTACATTGCTTTGAGAAGTCAAGGAACTGTGTCAACAAGTGAAATGAAGCATGAAATGACTCCTTTAACAATTAGTTAATAAGCTAAGAGGACCAACAACAGTATGCTTTGCAAGAGGCTATAGAACAATGTCAAGACCAATACATGTATAGATGAATATATACAGTAGTACAGTAAAGTCTAAACTGTGCACACTGTGCTAGGACTCCGTGGCATGTCTCAGCAATACCTGGCAGACATCCTACCACACCAAAAGCCCTTTTCACAAGCCCTTACAGACGTGCAGTGTCAGCACTCAGCCGTGTGCTTGTGTACAGTAGACACGTTTACTGTGATAAGAATCTTGGTTAATAGCTCTCCAATTTCTCCTACCAGGCCGCAACTGGCAATAACGACCCCCAACCCCTTTCAACCGCTATCAAGATGCACACACTGCAAGAAATATTGCAACTCCAAAAGTTGAGTACAAAGTAGAGTCCAAAAGGTTAAATTATTCCAAGTGTTTCTAATGAAGTCAATGAAATGTTCTAAACAATTGTCTTATCAAAAGTATTCTCTTGGATGCCTTGTAGGCAACACAGTGTTTTACAATGTCATCCTGGACCAACCAGAAGTAAAGCACTAACCTTTTCCACTGCACGTCCAGGGAACAACTAATCTCCTCATCAGGTGATGATAATACCAGCCTCAGCCTATCAAAAGGAAAACAAATGGTTCCAGCAGTGCTGGTTTCTATGTACCTCAGTCTTGTATATCTTAGGTTGTGAAAAGACTTAGTTTGCGGACTTAAAAAAAAAGTATTCTCTCTTCTGGTGCATTTTTTCAATTGTGGAATTGTTGCTGTGTGTGATCTAAGTAGGTTCTCTACAGATTGTATGTAGCCTATCTATAAAGGGCCTTAGCAATCTTAACCTCTTTGGGAGATTTTCAACACATTAGCAGTGAGTTTTTTTCTTTCTGGATATGATGCACACATCGTGCTGTATGCCAAGCTGGCTGGCATTTTACCTAGCATTTAAACCTTCCCACTCCCTGTTCATAAATCTACAGCACACATACACACACACACACACACACACACACACACACACACGCGCACACACACACACACACACACACACATACAAGGAGAATGTCACACCTGGTCTATCTCGGGACCCTCCTTTCCAAAATATGTTCTCCTAATTAATTAATGCATGTTTGTCCCTTGACATGGTTGATGGTTGAGGAGACATATTGTTTATTTCCTTAACCTCTTATACCCTAGCTCCCTAGGCCATCTTCAAAGTTTTTTTACTTATAAAAACATTCCCTTATATTACACAAGGTTTTATGCAGTTCTGAACAAGTTTCAAAGCTAATTTTGGTATAAAAATTTAGATAACCCTATGAGATTCCAGTTCAGGTTAAATATTCCATGTGGATGACACTACTCCTTAGTAAATTAAGCTCAAATACAGCATAATGCTATTTATATTGATGAACACTTTATTGGAATTATGCATCTGCAACTCCTTTACAATTTAGGACTTTAGGAATACAACATCTGATGAGTATATTTGCCAAGGATTAGGGCATTGTGAGTGAACATATCAAAATTATTATGGGTTTTATTATGAATGTCAGAAATTTTGAAATATGTCTGGTAGTTTTACATGCATGTTTAGGTCTATACATACACATTTGTGTGCTTAAATATGTTATTATTTTATTAATATATATATATATGTACTAATCTACAGTCTGAGTGCGAATTTGTTATTAAACCTCACTGAGAAATTGCATCTCAGCCCCATTTGTTGCGAAAGATGACGTAACTTGAAGCCCATGTTGAAGAGAAAGAGCTGTGATTGGCCAATGTTGACATGTGACCCCTTAAAATGTTCCTCTCTGGCCGGCAAAGACGGAAAAACGGGGTTGAGAGTGTATTCTTTCGCAGACTGTATGAATGTCTATAAGACGCCACTGACCTATCATAGAACTACAACCCCCAACGTATCGCCGTCTGGTATCGAAATAATGTCTTCAAAATAGAGGACCATTGATACGGTCTTAGAATGATCCTGCTCATGGACTATCGTTTTTAAAAGTTTTTTGGATCTACCCAGACCAATCTTTAACTAACTCGTCACAGGTAAGGTTTTTTCTGATTAGGAAAACGTAATTCGTGTTCCGATGTTCATAAGATGTTTTTGTCAATCGTGCTGAGATTTGCAGGCAGATACTATGTCTTGAACAAAGCGAGTGTACTCTTTCCGATGGTGAATAGTATGTAACATTCCCTAACACTAAAAAAAATTGTGTGCTGCGTGCACAAGCGATATTTGCACACGCAAATATGCGATATAGGTTTTAATCGGGTTGACTTTGAAAAATGCTTACATTTGTGCAATGATGTTAGATTACATTGATTGCCAAGAGGCTTGGCGATCCCAGCGTGTGTAATAAAGGCAATCACACATGTATTTTAACAAAAGGGCTTAAATCGAAGCATGTGTGGGGGGGTGCACCCCCACTCTTGGGGGCACCATTACTTCATTACAAAATGCAATTAGAAAAAAATGAAGAAATACCAGTATACGGTCTACATAAAACAATATTAAGTTACATTTAGTGAAATAATAAAGCATTTCCATGCATTTTTGCATTTTATGCACACACATGCGTACAAACATACTCACACACATCCATCTGCCTGGCAGAACACCTAGAGTGAGTAACGGATCCCACCACTTCAATATTTAACTGGTTGTCAGCAGATACACACACTTGTGTGTGTATCTGCTGACAACCTACACACCCACACATACATGTATATGTGCACTGCGCACACACACACACACACGCACACACACACAGTATCAGGTGTTGTCCTTTATATCGGGGAACATCTCAGTGGATGATTGAGTGTTGACTTACACTTACTTCACCCACAATGTGTCAATAAAAGGAAGATAATACTCTTAAAAGAACATACAAATAATGCATTAGCTTATTTCTTGTGCAGACTGACTACTTACAACCTACTGCCTGTTAAGTGATTAACAGAAACTAGTTAACATTAAAACGTTAAAAGCCAAGTGTAGCAGAAGCAGTTTTTCTACTGGTGTAGACTAAATTCCCTCAGAGGCTAACAAAGTGATACATTTTCTTATAATTCCCTACTTCCTACAACAATAAACTTTTGTCAACAGTGTGCCCAGTGCATGCCTCTTACTGAGGAGTTGAGGGCATAAGCATGTAAAACAAGGTGCAAGCTGATTAACTAAGCTGGCGTGCAAAGCTTTGCTCGTCTTTAAAGTATCTATATATGATCTTTTCTGCCAATAGATAGCATCTCTGACCAGTAGTGCATGTGTGGGTCACATGCACTACTGGGCCGGATCGGCCATGAAAACATAACAGGTTTTTGTAGCTCTTACAGGACAACTTGTTCTATTCAGTGGATGTATCCGTGCGTTCGCCACTCATGTATGTCACACATTAAAGATAAATAAAAGCAAGTGGAACACTACACACTATATCCTGTGCAGAGATTATTCTGTCATTATTTTGCAGGACATAAGCAGGGCAATATTGTTTGTGGTTTAAACAGGTTCCCTGACCTCTAGGTGAAGAAGAGGTAGATGTTGATATGAAGCATGTTTTTTCTTCCTGCAGGCCAGATTTCACTGATGGGACACTAACTGTAAATTAATGATATGATCACTCTGTTCGACCTGAAGTTCTTGAGTTGACCACACCCACGAACACACACCACTTGTTAAATCACCCATACCTGCTTGCCAATATACACGTAGCATATGCACGTACCCATGCATTCAACTTAATGAATGCCTATACAAAGCGTGTCAGAGTTAGAGAAACAAAGCCCAGATGGGCTGTTTTTCTGCTGGGTTCATGAGAAGAACCACTACAGAACAGTAAAACAATCATTTGTGCTTCCAGTTGCATCTAGTGGTTGTATTGTTCTAGAAACAAACAATAGTTCTAGAACATTGTGGCCATGGGCCCCAGACATATAGTGGCTTCAGAAATTATTCAGAGCCTTCACTTTCTCACATTTATTTAATTGTGTTTAAATTTCATTTTAAATTGATACATTAACCCTCTTTTACATTAACCACCAAAGTAAAAATATGTTTCTTTGCAAATGTATTAAAACTCAAACTAAATCTCAATCTCTCATTGACATAAGTATTTAGAGGCCTTGTGGTGGCACACACGAGTGTGGTCAGGGGTATCCTATTTTCTTGGATCATCCTTGACATGTGCCTATTGATTAGTCTACCTGTAATTAATTTAATCGATTGGACATTGTTTGCAAAGACACACACAGAGTAGTACATTTCTGCATGTCAGGACATAAACCAAGCCATGAAGTCCAAAGAATTCTCTGTAGACCTACGCAATACAATTATGGTGAGGCATAAAGGATATACAACCATTTATAAAGCATTTAGTGTTCCCAGGAGCACAGTGGCCTCAATAATTGTGAAATGGAAGATGTTTGTAACCAGCAGGACTAAATCTGTCCTGATATACACTGCATGTAGTCCACACAGTATAATGTGTATGTGTGTGTGTGCGTGTGTGTGTGTGTGTGTGTGTGTGTGTGTGTGTGTGTGTGTGTGTGTGTGTGTGTGTGTGTGT
>JAODUE010009754.1:0-28129 GCA_027564755.1 Amblyopsis hoosieri | reverse complement strand
GCATTGAAGCAACTGCCATGTGATTGTTGATTAGATAATTGCATTAATGAGGAATTGAACAGGTGTTCCTAATAATCATTTAGGTGAGTGTATATACTAAATAGCCTAATTCAGCATAATACATAGAAAATTATAAACAGAGACTTTGCAAAACCCATGTGAAACAGTTTCACCACTGTTTAACGTTTGGTTGCTACAGTAGGCCACAGTCGTTAGTTGTCACAGAGTTCTCAAGCCACTGCCGGATATGACGTCACGCCGACCAGACGAATGCTGTGGTATGCAGAATGTGCTGCTCGAAGCTACAGCAGTGCATGTGAAGAGCATGTAAAGAGAGAGAGCAACGGTAGACATCAATGGGAGATTTCCTTTTTCTCACCTCAGGGTTTGATATTGCCCTGACAGCATTGAGGTCAGAGCCAGAACAAAAGGTTCCAGCTGCCCCCTGGACAATGAGGCCCTTCCCATCTGTCCATCTCTCCAGCTCGCTGACCCTCTCCTCCAAAGCCACCATCATACTGCCTGAGGAGAAAGCATGTTATCATACAAGTCATGTAGAGCTGTACTGTTAATGACACATCATTACAAGTCGTGTCATACATTTATATATTATAGTTTAAAATGGGTTCTAAACGCTGTAAAATGTATTGCTTCAAATGTGTCCCAGAGTAAGCTAGAGAAACATCTAGCCTAGAGGTTTTAAAGTATACCAATATGGTATATTATCAAATATCAATCTATCAATCTAAATGAAAGCATTATATAAGTAGTTTATTCACTTGGTCAACCACATGCCTATAATGCATGTACAACATATACAGTATTTTACGGTTTCCATACCAGAGAAGGCGTTCATGCGTGAAGGGTTATTGACTGTCAGCACTGCAATGCCAGACTCCTGCTTGAGCAAGTCAACACTGCCCCCGGGAAACCCCTGGAGCCTCTCTCTGAACTGGTCCTGGTTAAAGCCACAGCTGCTGGAGTAAACAACAGATCCACTACTTTGCCTCTCCATTGGTCTTGGAGATTCCCGTTGGATTGCAATGGATTGCAGTGCATTAGTATAAATAAAGAATACATCAATTTAGTGTAAAATATGGGTGACCTACAGGGTGAGCAATAATAATAATAATAATAATAATAATATGAACAAGACAACTTATTCTATTATTACATTTTGGTTTGCTGAAGCATATGAACTACATAAGTTAACACATAACACAAAAAGCAGAATACATGAAATAATAGATGGACTGTCTGACTATTACCTTCCCCATGCTGCACATCTACAGCTGGT
Source organism: Amblyopsis hoosieri (assembly GCA_027564755.1). Lineage (NCBI taxonomy): Eukaryota > Metazoa > Chordata > Actinopteri > Percopsiformes > Amblyopsidae > Amblyopsis > Amblyopsis hoosieri. Next base: position 26,832 of record JAODUE010009754.1, on the reverse strand, counting down.
CTTCAACAGTGCTTGCCTGACTGCATATAGGACCATTATGCTGCAAAAGATAGGGAGATTAGACCCCGTACACCTCTAAAAATACAGAATCTAAACAGGTCTAGAAAGCAAGCTACATGGTCATATGGGTCTTCCACTCCATGTTAAGGCTATTGTGCTGATTTGTATTCCTATGTTGACAGTTGCCCCTCAATTTATTTGTTTGCTTATTTTAAAGAAATATAATAAAAATCAAATTTAGGCTATATGCCTACTTTTGTTTGTAACAGTCGTTACATGTACGGTTGCTTCGTAATATATAATCCATAGTATTTGGATTTTGGACTAAAAAGAAAGATACACAATCACCAACCTTGTCTCAGGGTGTTACACTTAAACATATCCCCTGGAAACTTTAACCAGTTAGAAAATAGTATCCAGTCGGCAATTGTATTTCATGATTCACCGCGCATGGGGGCACAATAACGCCACATAGGCCTAGCGACTAGGGAGTCAGCAACAGGAAGAATTGCTCTCATAGCTCCCTAGCTTGCTCTGACCGAAGCGCTAAATAGTGTCTGTGTGACTGTTGCCTATGTGCAAATCTTTAACAACGAGTCCGTTAACATTGACTAATTTGACATTTAAACTTAAAGCTATTCAAAGCAGACTTTACATTTTATTTTACACAAATTACGTCGTTATCGTGCCAAAGGCACTATAGCGACTAAGTCCTATTGGACATCTGATTTAAAACATCCAGGCTACGCACGCTTCTTGCAGTGCAGCTATTTAAAAGTGTAGACGAATTCTGATATGTCGATGTGACTCAAGGCATTCTAGACACGACGAATCTTGCGGTTCATTTTAAATGCACAGGCCTAGTTAATAAATCTCTCTCTCTCTCTCTCTCTCTCTCTCTCTCTCTCTCAATTGTAATTTTATCCCGACCTCCATTATCAGTGAGAATGGCAGATCATAGATCATAAAGCCACGCCCACTTGAAAGAAGAACGTAGGCCAAGCGGGGCTTAATGGAAGTAGTCAAGAGATACATAATGGTTTATGGATGGGTTGTTAAGGAACAAATTTGCAGTCATAACATTACTGTTGCATTATTCGATTCTGTTCTATTTGTGAGTTGATACAGTAGTGACAAGTTGGTAGGTTGAAGGGTAGATGTGCAGATGGTGATCAGTTGACAGCTCTGCCCCTCTCTTCACCCAAGTGCCCAAAACATGCAGCCTCAGGTCAGATGATACGATCACAAAATCAATCATTGACCTTAGGCCTAGGGTGCTCTGGTACCACGTACACTAATGAGCATCCTTATGTTAGAACATGGTGTTTGTCATGACTAGCACAGAAGTCTAACAACAACTGACTGACAACACCACCAATGGTTTTCAGAATGTATTTTAGTTTGCCAATGATTACCTTTGATACAAGCAAACATAAATTTTTAATTCATAGGGACAAAGATTATACAGTACATTAGTGTGAGGACACCACTGTGTGTGTGTGTGTGTGTGTGCGTGTGTGTGTGTGTGTATGTGTGTGTGTGTGTGTGTGTGTGTGTGTGTGTGTGAGAAAGAGAGAACATGCATTTTTGTTGCCCCTAGTATGACACTTCAATCAGTGCTGATCAATATGCAGCTGTACAGCTACACAGGGAGTCTGGGAATGTGCTGCAGTCAGCTTTGCTCTGTACCAAGCCAGGAAGATAAGAAAACCACATGCAGACACACAAACACACACACACACACTAAATAAGTGCCAATATGAAATATTTCAGAGCAGGAAACATAGCAAGGGACAGAGGTTATCTGGGGCCTGCAGGTTTCACCTTTTGCATTAGCCTGAGTACAAATCAATGAATGTGGATTCAGAGTGCAGACCTATGGGAGGATCTTAATGGTGGTATAGTCTGTCAGAATGTGCACTTTTTAAAAAATGTTATTATAATTCATATGGTAAAACCTGTTATTTTGTAAATGTAAAGGTGTTACTGTAAACAGAAGAGTTTTGCCTGGAGTGACCAAATCTCACCACAAACACATTAGTTGCAAAAATGTACATGCATGGTTTGTCTGTGTGCAGTATATTGTTTTGCTCTGGCCAATAAATGCACTAATATGCAGAAACAAATACATATGTAATGTATTCACACTATAAATCACACTTTTGAATTCATAGCCTTTATATATTGTGCCTAAATTATCAAGTTGTCGCATTCTTTTGGCAACTGAGCAATTACTAAGAATGCATTGTTTATTGCTGCTTCAATAAAACAGAAATACACAACCTGCTGTTTAGTCCGTTCATTAAGTATTTTAATGGCCTGACTCATTCTTTCATTTCAAACTGAGGTATAAGCCATAGTGAAAACAATACAGCCTTAAGGTGGTTATATAATAATTTCAGCGTTTGGGGAATCCAGACCTGAGCAATATTGGTCAATATTGGAAGCCTGCACTCCTACCAAAACTCTGACACAGACACAGCAACAGGAAAACAGGCTGCTATTACCCAGAGAGTGCTAGGCTGAGCACTGGCTTTAAGACCACAATATTTATATCAGCACGGGTAGGATTTCTGGCTCCAAAACATTGTTGCACACGCTATTTCAGTCAGCCAGCAGTGCCAAGTTTCAGAGGGTTAGGCCTCAGGCACTGTTAGGGATGGGTGTATTTGTGTTACTGTTTGGGAATGCATGTGTAGCCAATGTTGTTTATGGGTTGATGTTTAAGGTCACAAAACACATTTTTCTTCAGATGTCATTAGAATAATCGTAACCACAAATGCTGAAAATACAGAAAGTTACAAGGTGAACTGTCATCACAGAGCACGTCATATGAGGTATTTGAATGTAAACATAACAGAGCGTACAAGCATATACATATATCACAGCGCTTTAAAATATAGTAGCCTATCACTCATAGGAGGAGATTACAGTTTCACCAAAGATGTCAACCACTAAGATAAACTTATCAGAGTTGGCTGGTTCCCTTATAATCAGTGGAACACAGAGGAAACAGCACACATGGGAGATATTGAATGCTTTTTCATTTCAAGTGGCTCCAAAAAACATAGTTAAAATCACTAAAAAAGTTTACCACCCCTGTATATGTATGTCATTTACACATTCTTTTCCATGTGGCTTATATTTAAAAAGCCACCCATTGTGCAAGGAACCACATAATGTTATTGGTAATGTCACGTTATAGAGTTTGTAGAGAGAAAGAAGAGCGGAAATACTGTAATTCCCCAGTTACATTTATTACACAAACAAAAAACAGCAAAGGTGTCACTTTTATCATGTGACACACACCACTATGGCCCAACAGACTAATGCTCAATCGAGCAACCTCCTGATATGTCACTATTCATCATTAGTAAAAGTAGAAAAGGTTTTTCCATTGCTTGTTTTTGTCAATTCAATTATGCACAAAATCTAATGCAGACTAAACAAGGTCTGGAATCATAAGCTATGAGTAGGCCAAAAGTATACAGTCGACATAAACCATAGAAAATAATGCATTTAATTTGAAAATAAAAGTACTGAAAGAGAAGAATACTGCCTTTGGTACAAATTTAGGCAATGTTACACTTCACATATGGTTAAGTTATTTCTGAAACAGCAATTTAAAGCCAGCCATGTGAAAATATATTTTTTTTCTATCACATGAATGGTACAGTCCAGAGTCAGACAACAATTATAAAGTCTCTAAATACTGAAGAAAGTGATGCTAAAATGAAAATAATTTAACTTACAAGTTCATCAAGTTACTGTATTTTATATGTAACATAATTTTAGTGTCTAAAAGGCAGAAAAAATGTATGTTGCATAAAAAAATATTAAAATCCACTGTAAACACACCATAACAGGCAGATATATTGATTACATTTACATGCACAAAAATATTCCGCTATTATTCAGAATAGGACAATATTCAAAATGTAGGTCACCGGGTAGTTCGCCCTTGGGACGCAAACCTGACAAAAACAAAAGAAGTATTTACCCCAGCAGCTGTTGCTATGCTAGAGCATTCTTGAGGTGTTGGAGAGTGAGGTTTACCTGTTGGATACTAATACATAAACAGTCCTTTTGGATATTCAAAAATAATCCTTTATTCTGAATGTAGCATTTTCTGATAAAAGGTGTCAGCTATTGCAAGCTAATTTGTAAGCTAATACACGTTTTGTCAAATACGCCAAATATCTCCTCGCATTTCGGTTTTATTACCGTTCTCTGTGCGTGTTGAAAAAATGATCTGATACTTCTACAGCCCTGGTGCCATCAATAGTAATTTAAACAAAGTTGCGAAAACCGCCCATATCAACAAAGCCGTAGCACTACGCTTTGCTTCAGAATGTGTTTCAATGTGTGGAGTGATGCTGTGGACGCGCGGAGGGATATTATTAGCAAGTGTTCTCGAACATGACTATACCTTCCTTTAATGAGTTAGGTTAACCCTAACTCATTCTGGAGAAAGGTTATTGATATTTAAACTCGATCAAAACGAAGGCATGTCTCCCTTCAATGCCGTAGGGTGCTCCCTCAGAAGCTCGGCCCCGAACATTGGAAAAACATTGCCAAGGATATTGTTGGATATTGTTGTGTGGTGCGGTCTGCAACACTTTGTGTTCCAGGACTGTGTAGAAACAAGATTATTTTTTTATGTGCCCACAGTAGATATTCGTTGAATTTGACAAAAAAACATATTAGCTTTCAATCACTGACTCTACCTTTAAGACGTGGGATATGCTGATATTATTCAGATTTTAGGAGCATTCTTTACATACATAGAGCTCTTTCGGAATATGTTTTTTACCACAGCTTGCAACACGGCTTCTGGCCTGGTCAGCTCTGTGCAAAAAAAACAACAAGACAACCGACTGGCTGGGGTAGAGCTCCATAACCTGGCAAGATCAGATATCTGTGTCTGTTAGACACATCCATCTGGGAAGCCGTCCATTGAAACAGATTCAAGAGGGCAGGCACTTTAAAAAAAAAAGTATACTTGCATGTGATTGGACGAACCTGTGAACCAGTAGTTGGTATTTATCCACTCTTGCAGTAGAATAGTTGGGAGAAGAGTTGAAACATATTTTCCATTGAGAAAAAGCCTTCTCTTCTAATAAATTGTAATAAAACTGATGCTATATTGTATTATCTCTAGGAGTTATCTACTCAAATTGTTTCCAGGTCGCCTACGTCACACCTAAATGAGGTGCTTGCCCAACATAATAATAATAATAATAATAATAATAATAATAAATATATATATATATAATAATAAGCCCACATTTCTGGTGGGAAAAAAACATACCTTTGAAATAAATTAAGTTAAGTTAATTAAAAGGACCTAGCCGGATATACATCAATGGGGTGTTTGATGTTAATCAGTGTATGCACGGCTGATTATAAACAAGAATATTAGTGGAATACTAATTTTCATTAGCAATTAAAACTGCTTAGCTTAGTATGAATATTGTCTTTTTCTAATAAGAGAACAACTGGAATATTGTGTGCAAAGGTTTTGATGAACAGAAAAGTAAATTAAGAGATGGCATCATTTCTCACAGTGTAGACCTGTAGACATGTAAAACAAAGGAACATTCAAAAGAGACCATTTCAGGCAGATATGCAAGGCTACACTAGGCAAGGCTAGGATTCAGACCTGAGCTGAAGACATCAATGCTAATATTTGATGAACTTGAGGTGCACTTTATTAAAATGTTGTTACTGTGCTCAGTGGCTATTCACAGCACACAGGAAGTTCGACACACCACACTCCTGACTCTCAGAGACCATCGAACGGACGGCAGTCAAAACTAAATGTTCCTGTCCAGGACAGCAAGGCTCCACTTAGTGCAACATTCATAAAAAATAAAAAAAAACGAGTGGGTGAACTGAAAACTAAAAACACTTCTGAGCCTGTAGCACACAGCAGCCTGGGTTGAGTTATGTACATGCCGGTAATGGCGAGAGACAGGGAGAAGATGCAGTGTTCAAGGTTAAAACATCTGGCTGTTTCCGACACTGGGGTCAGGTGGGGGTCAAAGGATGACCCCATATGATTTCCATATGATAGACCTGGGATTGGGTAAAGGAGGAGCTGTGTTTCAGGAGGGGTATGACGGGGGTGGTGGAAGGAGAAGATGAGGTCGAGGAGGAGGAGGAAAGGGAGCGGCTGGCCCAGCGGGAGGGGAGGCGTCGGTTAGCGGGGCAGGCAGGCCTCGAGAAATTCCTCTGGACGGAGGGGCAGGCTGAGAAGGCAGAGGAGCTTCTGGTGTCCTGTGGAGAAAGAAATGAATTAAAATTAAGGATTATCACACCCTTTTATCAAGCAAAAATCCACATCTCAGATACATTACATTTGGTCACTTTGTCCCCTCTGTAGTCTTCTCGCTCCTAGGGAGAACAACAGGCATATTTCAAACCAGAATATTTGAATAGGTTAGTCAGCGAACATATATATATACATGTCAATAAACTCCCATGTGAACCATACAGGACACAGCTGATGGGGTCTAACTGCAACATGTCTTACACTGCAGCCTCTTACACCCAGCAGCTCTTCAGAATGCGCCTCATTTCATTTCAGGAAACAGCTCCCTTTAGACAAGGTTAAACTAAATATCTTATCTGAGTACAGAGAGCTTCTAGCAGCATTTGCTGTGAAAGCCAAATCAAATTGTCCTCATAATTGCTGCCATGATTTGCAAAAGCATTTGCATGACATTAAAGCGATTTAATCCCTTGAACATTATAATTCCTTCACCTTGTTTTGGGATTGCAGTCAGCTGGCTGTTTGGAGATATTGCTATAATTGTAATACAAGGGTCAGGAAACAGTTTCCACTGAGAGATGAAAGATACGCTTTATATGAGGGACAGAGGGGATTGACACTCTGCCAAGCAAAGTATGAGTCCAGCCATCAGTTATTTTTGTTAAAGCCTTTTAGCAATGAAATGGCCCAGATAATAATACAAGCATCTCTCCCTCTCTCTCTCTCTCTCTCACTCTCTCTCACTCTCTCTCACTCTAAATACTAGAAATGAACAGTGTTCCCTCTGGAGAAGATGTCCTCTGCCAAGGACAATCACGTATCAAGCATTTAACAGTGGAACAGAATGGCATGTGAGTCTTTTCTTCTCTACTTTGGCCTACACATAATTGTGCTAAATGCACAGGGTACTCCAGGTAATGTACGTTGACGGGATGCACATGTTAGCAGAAAAAGTGCTTGATAGCTTCTAAACTGGACATTTCTGGTGTGTGTGTGCACGTGTGCATGCAAGCGTGCATGTACTATACCCACCCGAGTTGCATGGGGCTGCTCCTTTGCATTTACGGTGCCGGCGACGTTGCCGATGTGCGTGCACGTGGCGTGTGCATGTGAATAGTGTGCCAGCCTTGGAGCAGGAAGGTGGGGCAGGGGGTCCATGTCCAACATGTCTGACCGTTCTACAACCTTCTCCTCCGGCCACCCGGGGCTGAGGTTGGGGCTAGAGGCGTGCTTGTAGGTCTGGCTCTGCTGGGCATGGGCAGCGCTCTCATAGCTCTTTAGAATCCTCTCCACGGCACCATAGTTGGACCTGGACCCCTCGGGCCTCGGGTAAGCAGCCAGTGTGAGGGGCTTCCAGGGGTGGTCGTGCATCATGCGAGGCCCGGGTCTAGGGGAGTCAGACTGCGGGGCCGGGGCCGCGCCTGGGCTGTGACCCCGGTTTCTCGGCTGATTCACCGTCTGTGGTGAGGCTCTGCTTTCAGCGGAGGGTTGTGGCGTGGACGTCTCCTTCTTAGAGGTGGACTTGCATGCTGCGTGGGTTACTTGCTGTGCAGGACGGGTATTTGTCGGAGAGGCGGGGTGGGAGAAGGCGAGGTTCTCTGTGGCCGCTCTGCGTCTTCCCTGTCTAGAGGGGGTGTGTGGGTTTCGGGCATTGGGCTTGACCTCGGAGTCATATGCAGCTGAGTCCCCAAGCTTAACCTCTGCCTGCCGGGGTGATACGTCTGAAAGGCCGTCTGGCTGTGTCCTGACCGCACCACCGCAAGGCTCGCATCTAGCTCCCCTCAGCTGAGTCTCTGGGCTTTGACGAGTGGGCTCAGAGGTGGGGGCCGACGCAGTGGCGACGTCAGAGTCGACCTCGCTGCGCCACGGCTGAAGGTCAGAGTGAGAGTCAGCCTCGACGGTTGCTCTGGCGGGTTCGGGGGTACAGTTTGCCAGACGAGGCGATGGGGAACACACACCTGAGGGCTTTGTTGATGCGAAACTGTCCTCGTCCTCGACGCCATGGCCCATCTCAGCCTGGAACAGGGTTCGATTGAACTCCGCGGTTTTCTGTTCCAGCGTTCTGTTCCTTCGGGAGGCCTGGCTGGGGCTGGAACATTGTGGTGGAAGTCCCACAGAGGTCAAAAGCCCATCCGCGGACAATTCTTTGAGACCTTGATGGACCCTTGGGCTTCTCAAGTTGCAAACAGCAGGCCTGCATTGTGAGCGGCGTTCTTTCCCAGCAGTCAGTATACTGACGTCAGAGAAGCTTTTCTGGGCAGGCATTTGTGAGGGTGGCTTGCTGACACAGCATTTGCTGACATCACAAGACCAGCGGTTGTGGCAGCAACCCGCGTTACAGTTAGAGTTTGCAGGTGCGGTACACAGCACCGCCACACCGTCTGTCAAAACTTTGCCTTCGTTCTCTTGCAGCATAGCTTCAAATTTCCTCACCACAGACGGGCTGTGGCACTTTCTGTCCACTAGGACACAGGGGCTGTGGCACCTCCTGCCTGTGTTAATGGTGGATTCTGGGATATAGAGTTCTGTCTCCAGAGGTGTGGGGCTGCTCAGATTCCAGGAAGAGGAGCGAGGAGGGATGGGTGGGGCGTCTAGCTTTATGGTTCTCTCAAAGTCTGGCCCATCACTGGTAGTTCTCAAGGATTCTGCCATCACATTGTTGGCCTGATATGTATTATGGGTTGACAAACTGCCCCAGTTTTTCTTCTCTATAGCTCGGAGGTCATCGTAGATCTGGTTAAGGTCACAGGGTTTTTCTTCAAGCACGTGGTCTATCAGCATTTCTCTCTGCTCAGAGAGGTACATGGAGTCCAGTCGATTCCTGATTTAAAAAAAAACAAAACAAATTAACAAGTCAGGAGCACATTTACTTAAACAAGTAATTCATATTGTAATGAAGTAAGTTTTATTGTGTAATCAATTACTGTATATAATTAATCAATTAAATTAATTACAGTCACAGTGACATGCATGCTGGTGTGTACTGTACCTTTTGTCCCCAGACTTCATGTCACACCGGTAGCTACAAAGCTCCTCGCTCACACGAGCTATCTCCTTTAGAGCCTGAGACAGAGAATGAGACAGCCAATGTACAATGCTGGAGCCAAAAACGTTCTAGGTTATTGTCAGCAGTCATTTAAAATAAACATCAAAGACAGTTCTGTCAAAACAAAAATGTTGTGAGAGCAAAGCACAATTGAGAAAGAACGCAAGAAATATGCCTTCTCTAAAATGCTATAATGCCATATAATACTAAAGTTGTTTCCAAAACTCACAGCATTGAGAGTGGTGTTCTTCTTTCTGTCCGTGCCATAGCTTAGTTCTACACACATAGGATTTTCTGGAGCACTAAGATGGACATTGTTTACATTCCCCTTAGAGGTGTCACTGCTTCTCTGTGGCGCTGCACTTTCTGGAGCTCCTTGAAAGAGAGCCTTCATCTCTGCTGGATCAATGAGCTCTCTGCGGTCACCGGCCGACTCTCCTTGTCGAGCGTCTCTGCCTCTAATCTCATGGTCCCTCCCGGGCCGTGCACGATCACTCTGGGGAAAGATGCCGTCGATGGTGTTGGTTGCACAAGGCGATGGGTGTCTTCCAGCGCTGCCATCGACGCTGACGTTGCTGCAGCGATAGAAACCAGGACATGGAGTGCGTTTGGGGACTTCTGATTGACTGCTGCTGCTGAGGCGCTCAGAATGTGATTGGTCGCTGAGCAGGCTAGACCCTGTGCTGGTGGAGTGTAGACTGAGGCGTAGGTCGGTGTCGCCATCGTCGGCCCTCGACTCCACCAATGTTCCGGCTCGCTTAGCTCTCACCTCACAGTACAGCTGGAGAAAAGCCAGGACACTGTTAACATTATGTTCAATGGCTGTATGTTCAACTATATGATTTAGGCTAAATATGAAACATCATAAACATCATATCTATTTTTTAATAAAGGCATTTTCAAACATTTTAGCCAAATAAAAGCTCAGAAAACACATTGTCACTGAGGCTACATCTCTGAATCAGCAGCCAGCCAATTAAAGTGTAGCCTACTGATGCTCGACCGTATACAGCCTTGTATATGCTAGGCTATGCGTGGAAAAAAATGCGAATTACTTGAAATCAAAATGTTTGAAATCAATTTAAGATCAGCAATCATCTCATAAATATTTGATTACTCATTAAGGAAAAGGTTTGCCTGTAACCGACAGCAATGTCTTCTTAATCATCATTATTTTTCTGTTTTCAAAATAACATTGATTCAATGTTTTTTTTACCTTTATTTTGTTAGGGTGGTTTAAACAATGACATGTTAGTAGCCTTCCCAAGAAAACAATTTTGGGTGCAAGCTGTAGTGTTGTAAGACATTTTGAGCAGCATCAGTAGCCTACAGGCCTGACAATGTACCAAACACAAGCTGATGGTAAAAAAAAGCAACTATTAAAACTTATGTCATAGACACATGCCTACAGATTAGACTACATATGTCATATTTACACTGGCTTTCAATGAAAAACAGCTGCAGAAAACACAGAAAACTATTAACAGTATGTTAAGTGGCACAGCACTGACGGAATATGAGCTATACAGTATATACAAAACATATGTAAGTTAAGATTTTAAAATGACAAGATAAGGACATTATACTGGACAACTGTGCCTGAATAGCAAACATTACCGGCCACTGCATTAGAAAATGCTGAAAAGTAGTGAAAATGCAATACATTGTAATGGAAATCTCAGTATTACTGCAGTAAAATATATTATGTTTTGGATCCAAAGGTCATATAGAATGGCCTAAAATATAAATATAAAGGTAAAAAATTATTGAATTATCTCATGAACATTTCTTAAACATCAACAGAAAGTTGAACTGACTGGCCTCATACTGTGAAAGCCAAAATAACTATTTCATGTTTACTGGGCATTTGTCCCATCAATGCTGGATCCGACTACTGCCTTTATATGCTAGTTTCTCCCTCTCATTTGTCTGGGAGGCTAAATGAGACCCACATGTTCTTTTCAAAATAGCTTGTTGCTGTGCTTTGGAGCACTGTCAGTTTATTTCGTATGGCTACTTTCAGTAAAATTGTTTTTTTCATAGCAAGGTAGCATCAGTCACTAATACAAATGCCTACCTACAATGATGGTCTCTGTACATTTCTCTCTTGCAAGCTGTTCCTGTTTCCTTAAATCCTTGACCACTTATAATGATCTCCAAATCCAATATATTCAAATATAATATAATTCACCCCATCATGCATCGTGCATAGTATCATACACTGACACAGACTCTCCAAACACAAGCATTAGGAGGGCAAGAGTATGTTGGCAGGTGTACCATACATACCATACCAACACATATTTGAACACAAGGACAGTACAGGGGTTAATCACGTCAAACATACTTTACACAACTATCATACAAAACAAAATGCAAATCCAAATGTCCCCAATTATAAAATGACCATGTATATGAACATTAATGAGTTTAAGAAACGAAAAAGACATGTATTTGACCACATTTCTCAGACCTTGAGGATTATGAAACTTGCTCAATCCATTCTGTCCAGAAATTTTCATGAAAAAGGAGCGGTCGAAACCTACAGGGGTTTGACTTTAGAGCAACAACGTGAAGGTTTTGCTGTAATTAAATTCACTTTTTGTGGCCAGCCACCACTGCTCACAGACCATTTGCTTCCCCGCGCACATTTCAGTACACCAACAAAAATCAGAGGCATAGCAAAACCCCCTCCTCTCCACCCGTTCTGCAGCTGCACTGGTAGAGATATTGTTTTGACAGAACTGATGGTGAACATGATGCGTAGAAGGAAATGGGTTATTATTATGAATACCTCAGTGCATTGGAAGGCCCAGTTACTCTTAGACAATGTAGATAGCCCAAAACAGGATGTGAAGTTGGAACCATGGATAATGTGTGTTTATTGTTATAATAAACAATGTACAAGTTGAATTGGTTTTGAAATGGCATTTGTTGTAAAATTAGGTAATTTAGCAAGCAATTAATGCAACGTTACTTAGTGAACACAAAAGATGGGAGGAGGAAGGGGTTGGACGTCTTCCTTAAGAATGCATACAGGGCGGCTATGCTGGTTATGGGTCAAATTGTCAACATTCTGTGTGGGAGTTGACCACCTTAACCATTCGGCTATCCTGCCCCCGTTGTGGTTAAATTATTATTATTATTATTATTTATAAGAGCTAACTTTATGCATGAGTCCAGCGTACGTAACGTACAGAATGAGAACAGAACGATATCAATCAATCTGTGGTGGACTTTATTTGAGATTATTTGATTCATCTAGCAATTGATCTGGACCATAAAACCTAAAATGAAATTAAGAAATTATTAAAAGTAAATAAAGTACAAAATAATGATAAATGATCATGCTACATTATGTGAACCCAAACAAGCAGCTTGAAATACGTTTATAGTATATATCTTACTTTTTAATGTCTGTCTAAAACAAAGACAGACATTCACAAATGTAAAATGTCAAACAGGCCATGACAACATGATTGACGTATGATTGTAAATGTAATTCATATCCCTGTCCTCTACATATCGACACACACATCTCACCTCCTCTATCTTCCTCTGCATGTCCCCCAGCTGGTTCTCCCACTCGCTCCTCTCGGAGTCGAAGCGCTCCAGCAGCTCTGCCCTCTCCCTCAGCCAGCCCCTCTCGCTGTGATCCAGGCGGCAGCGCAGGTCCATGGCGGCCGTGCGTGCGTCCGCCAGCAGCCTCCTCTGCTCCTCCTGTTCCCGGCAGAGACCGGGGGCCTCGCCACGCGGTTCTGAAGCTCGCCGTGGAAACGCAGAGGAGGAGCTGTCGCTCACCAAACTCTTACCTTCTCTAGCCTCCAACTGGTCATGGAGACACGGAGACACAAACAGAGAGAGAGTGAGACACAGAGAGAGCAAGAGAGAGAGAGGGAGAGAGGTAGAGAGAGAAAGCAAGAGAGAGAGAGGTAGAGAGAGAGAGAGAGAGAGAGAGAGAGAGAGGGAGTAGCAAAGCAGGGTGTGTGTGTGAATGGGCATAGAAGATGCAGGAGAGACAGGAAGAGGAGAGGAGGAGAGAGGAGATGTGAGTGGGTTCAAAATGAGCGAAGAGGGAGACCGTTAAGGGAAGGGAGGATCGAAGGTTGAAAATATCCTGTCCTGAATAACGCACACACACACACACACACACACACACACACACAGACAGCCTCCACTCTGAGACACAGGATACCCTGCAGGATGTACAGTATGATTCAGGCGCTGTTCAAGCGCCTGTGGGGAAGGCACATGGTTGCAGTAAAAGGAGAATGGACTCACACAAGGACGATCGTTCTCCTCAACACAAATACGAGAACTCGCTTATTCATGGGATCACATGAAATTATTATGAAGTTATTTGTTAAGCAGCTCAAGAGACACTAAATAGATTTAGAAAATAGCCCAGTTCATGCCCAGTTCTCCTGTACCATGGAAGAGAAACAAAACCATTTCCCACACTATAATCAGAATCTCTGATGTCTACAGTAAATTGTACAGGCATGAATATAATTGTATGTTTCTCTGATTTGCAGTAGCTAGTTAGCACTGCCATTAAATGAAGTGCATTGTGAGGGAAACCCACATATAGAGAAGGAACGCCTCTCAATGTTGTTATAGCACACACAGAACCCCATATCAAATGTAAACAGTGAGCTGGGGAGCTTGCTGTTTATATGTGATACACAGTGCACGTGCAGGGGGAGTGGTAGAGAAAGGCGTGAGCACTGTTGCCCTGAGCTTTGAAAAACTGTATGAAGTATGTGTTGGATGATATGACCATGTCTGTTCATCTCCACTTAACTCTCTTATGGATTATGTAGCCCTTAAAATGCATAAAAACAAAAGTAGGGCTGGGCAATATTGTTTATATTGATATAGTTATATTCGCACCTTTTTATCAGAGTAGCCAATGAGAGAACAGATACTGAGTCACATGCTCGATTTCCATTTCTGACAAACAGGTATAAGTAGCCAGCTAGTATTACAAGGTACCCTGTAATCAAAAACAAATGTGGATTAAATTGAGTAAACTGTAATTATAGCTGCGATATTCACAACTTCTGTGTTATGGATTTAACCATGTACAACTACAATTAAGTCGCAGGTTTCCTGTTTTTTCTCCTCTTGAACATTTAACCCACTTTATAGAAAATACAGATATAGTATATAGTTTTTTGGTATTCAACCTAAATATAGCGGGATATGATTTTGGTCCATATCACCCAGCCCTAACATGGAGCTCTGGCACAATCTTTTGATATACAGTAGATTTAAATATATACAGGCTTGGTTGGAATGACAAGGCATTGCCAGTGCCGTGCGTGAGGGAGAATGCATCCGTGCATGTCTGTATGTATTTCCAGTATTCAGACACCAAAGACAGAGTTACAGAAAGCTTCTTACAAGCCTCAGTCATGGCTCTATTCCTGCCTGTGGCCTAGGGGTCATGAAATTATGGCGCAGGGAATACAAGACGGGCATTTCTGTCTGCCCGTGGCTCCTCTGAATGTTCCCCATAATTACAGACTGATGATGACAAACCCTGTCCACAGTTTATTTCAACAACAGGTAAACAAACAAAATGGTGTGAGGAAAAACACAGGCATTAGGACTTTCATTAAGCAAAAAGCCACAGGACACATTTGTGCTATGGCAGAGATTCTGTACAGTACAGTATGTGTGTGTGTGGCAATCACAAGGTGAGCAGTAATAGAGTCTGCTCATAATACAGTACCTACTTACACACACACACACCTAAAATGCAGTCCCTGAGCATTCTCCAGCTACTCTCGGCTGCCCTTCTTGTCACCGTGCAGTGTATATAAAGGTGACCAGACCGAGTCACCATGGCTTCCCACTATAAATAGGGGACAACCGACCAAGGCTTTACAATGTCACATTCCTAAGGGTGGGGAGGGGTGACTGGGGTGTCGGCTGGTTGGTAAGGAGGAGTGAGATGTCTCTAGCTGCCAGCAGCTCTCACAAATCAACAGGACGTACCAGAAATATGCCTGCAAATATCCAGACAGGGATGCTTGATGGGTGTTGAGGTGGAAGTGGTTACAAGGACTTTTCATTTGAAATATGCTTTGGTCGAAAAGCTTCCGCACACAGTAGCACATGCTTTGGAAACAACTGCAAACTTGTCACATGTCCAAGGTTTTGTATTGGTCAATAGACACAATAACAGATGCAAATAAATAAGAAACAGAATGTGTTACAGACATTAAGGCTATGGTTATGATTGTTTTGAAAGTAAGTTCCCACATGACCAGAATAAAAAAATAAAACATAATAACCTTAAGTCTCTTGAGCAGAAGTGATGAGCAATCCCATACATTAGCACTTGTCATGCACTGTGTGTACCCATAAATATAAACTGTGGCAGGATGTGGCTGAGAAAGAAAACAGCTTTTACAATAGAGCAAACCCCTCCCAAGAAAGCTCTATGCCCAGCCGAAATTCCCCTCTGTCTGTTTGTGTAATTTCTATAGTCCATCGGAGAAATGTCTGCCCGCATGTGTGTATGTGTGTGTGTCAATATGGGCATGGCGAGTATATTGTATTGCACAAGCTGTGAGAGCATGTGAATCCAAAAGAACACACAGCTTGTGTAATATAAAACACACACACACACACACACACACACACACACACACACGGTTAGGGACAGACATAATAGGCTCTCCTTCATTTCCTCCACTCTCTCTTGTCTGCCATACTTTTTTCTTCCTCCCTCTATTCCGTGGTTTCTCTGTCACACAAGCTTAAGAAAGACTGATGTGGATGACTCACACACACTGGCATTGTGAAGTAATACAGAGAGAGTATGAGCGAGAGAGAGAGAGAGAGAGAGAGAGTGAGAGCGAGAGAGAGAGAGAGAGAGAGTGTATGGCACAGAACCATAGCATAAACTCCTGCAGATGATTAAACACATGGCTTCAAAAACACAGAGAAAAACTGTAACAATACCTGACTTTATAATACCCCTGTCAATTAGTTTCATAGTTGCCAGTGCATAGAATAGAAAATATACTATTTTGTCACACACAGAAAGAACAAACTTTAGAAAGAGTGCATTATAGAATCAAATAATGCCAGATCTGTGTCAAGGTGAATGTGTGCCAAGCTATAGTTGAAGGTTGAAATGACATGGTTTAGGTCACAAATACTTGTTTGCGCTGAAGCAAGCGCCCCCCACACAAAGCATGGCATTGCTACGCAACCCTGCAGCTCTAAAAAAAAGTATTTTCTGAGTTTTCTTTCCAGGAACACTTAACCTATTGTCACCATGGACAGCTGGGGTTAGTAACTCATCTACTTAAAGCAAGCTGCTGAAAGCTGAAGTCTGGTGTCTGTGCATTAAGAGGAAGGGGTACTAGTTGGCTTAGCTCGTCTCCTCAATGAAAAGCTTTTGTCTAATCTGGAGTTGGACAGATGCCAGGGTGACTTATCACCTCGCCAACGACGACGTGGCAACAGAGGCAAGCCCAACTTACACCGGCGCACACAAACAATAAGACAGACACAGATCCTATGCACTCATACGCACCAAATGAGAACCTAAATGTATAGAGAGCACACACACATACATTGTAACCCTACCTGTGCAATCCTACACTTGAGCTCGGCCTTCTCCAGCTCCCAACCACATTTGTCCCTGGTGTACTGCAGCTGCAGCTCGCTCCTCTTCTCCTCCTCTCTCTTTACCTCTGCCTGCACCTCCTCCAAAACTGACTTCAGATCCAGCAGAATCCTTCTGTTCTCCCCTCCCTGAGAAGGGAACACACACAGAGATACTGTATACCAAAAGCATCACAATAATAACTTCACATATTATTATTATAGACAACTCCATTCGATGTATCATTTTGGACTAAGGTTTATGACAAATGGTCCTAAAATAATAGTACACACTGCATGCCTGCCTTATATACAGTATTAATAAGTAATAGTTATATTTAATCACAATTTGGCTTCCTTCCTCTCAAATGTCCAGCCTTGCATAATTTACTTGTATATCAGCCACTTCTCTCAATAATAACTCCTTCTCACGCATCCACGCGTCTTTGTCATGGCCATGTCTCCTTTTCAAATCCTCAAATTTCTTCTTCAGCCGCATGTGTTGAGTTTGCTGCTGCTGCTGTTGAGGTTCGTGACCTGGCCAATTCTGCCCACTGAGAGGCTCCAGCGGCGGTGAAGCCCCGGTGTGGGGCTCGCAGATGTGGCTGAAGACGGTGGGCGGGGAGGAGATCCTCCTCATCGGGCTGGGGCTTTTACCTCTGCCCCTGTCAGCCCTCTCTGCCCTGGTGCAGCCCGGTATGAACTCCCAGCCCTGTGATGGGACGTAGCCGCCCCCGCTGCCTTGCACTCCTGAGCCGTTCCCAAACGCATTCCACATTTCTCAACGAGTAACGAATAAAAAAAAGACACAAACAAAATATAAGCATTTTAAGTGGTGACCGCTGACATGTCGCCTCAGCGCAGGAGGTTTTATCCGAAACCAGCCATTTCTTTCGTCGGCCGCTGAGCAGCTCCAGCCCTGGCCGCAAATCTTTTAATACCGGGGCCGGTGATCACAGCAGTATCTTCCATGTCACCGAGTCACATCGACAAGGTCAATCCGTCATTCCGGTGCCAGTAGCATACCTCCATATTCCGCTCGCATGTGGCCTGGTTTAGGCAAAATGTAGACACTGTTCTTCTGTCTCCCGTCAACACCTCCTCTAAATACTGTACACCAAGAGCAAGTTCCTCAGCCCAGTGCTCAGAACCACATACACCCTGCAGTATGGCTACCAGTCCTCCGACGTTAACGGGAGTACCCAAAAATATCAAGCAGCGCACAGTTGTAACAGCAACCGAATGTATTTTTACCGATCGTATCCAAGCATTATTGACTTCTTCCATGCAGCTTTGGTTGGCTAATCATTCGGTAATTTATGTATAGGCCTACGTTTGGACTCATAAATCACTGTGATATGGCCGACATCGCTGTATTGTTGTACACTCCAGTGGCGCCAGAGGTTTATAGCAAAATATATTTAGGCTGTACGCCGCGTACACGCTCACTGCGCTATAGGTACTACAGTAGCACACACGGTGCAGCCGCCAGATGTTGGCCATTTAACGTACGTCAATTCAGGCTATAGCATGCTATAGCATGCTGCTTAAAACGTTCACAAGCTGTAGGCCTAATTAACAAAGCCTTAAGTGTCCAATATTCCCTAAAATTAAGTGAAAAAGTGCCAACTATTGGCCCTTACCTTTTCGTATGTTATCTTGATCGACGGTCTGATGCGCTATATTAGGCCCTATACCATATGTATTCAAAGCATTCCTATTAGCCAGCAAGCAAGTCACACCTCGCCGTCTACATCTACACTATGTGAGGTATGTTGACTTACAGCGATACGTTCATTAACGCAAATACAGCGCATTCCCTTCTCTCCACTTCTCCTCTCCCCCTCGTTCAGCTCTTTCTTTCTCCACAGCTGGCCCTAATATGTGACTCAAAAAATCCCACCGGTGGGATAGTGGTCCGCCCCCGTGGCTGTGGCCACATGGATGAATTATGTGGAATAAACAGCTCAGCACATTTGTATTGTATTTGAAATATTTACACATTTCTTATTTATACTGTGTAGCCCAGCCATATAGGCGTTCTCAGCTTTGCTTGTGATTTCTGAACTGGTAAATCAATGTGTTTGTGCTTACATTATGGGGTGGGTGAATTCATGAATGCTAGCCAGAACCTATATGATTCTATTAGCCTCAGTAATCTTATACAGCCTGACCATGGGTGCTTATTTAGACATGTAGACAATACCACAAAAGACAAATCCCCCAAACTGAAAAGTACAAGCTGTGTTGCACAATACATCTCAAACCACAGTAAATGATCTCTGGAATGCAGCTAATCTTTTCTCATAGTGTTTGCTAATGATACTTTGTGTGCAATGAATACGGCAGTGGAATAATTAGGTTGAGGCTGTTTATGAGCCATAACCCATACTGTGTTTCTATCGCTTTAAAGCGTGAATTAACACATGTACTTACCTAGACGTTCACTGTCTCTCTTTGCTGTGTAGTGTCCATAAGTGCTGAAAGGCTCTGCAGGGTATAGGTCCGTTTGAAGGAAATAATAACTGTCCTGTACCTTGAGTGACCTTATCTGACATGTTAAACATAAACAGAAATAATAACTAATAAACAAATTGCCAAATAAAAGATAGACGTAAATGATATATTTGGGATGTGTTGCTCTATAAGACAAAAAACAGCGTAAAGAGAAAGACCAACTTAAAAATGGTAGCATAGGAGAGCGTGGAAAACAGAACAAGAATGAGGATTAGCAAAATAATGGGCTGAAACATCTGTATGGATGAACACGTAAAAGAAAGAGAGAGGAGAAAACGTTTAGACAGAGGAATGTGTACATTGGAGAGCTCAGACATTGCATGCAACGTACATGTTATCACCAGCAGCCCACGGCTAAATTGTTCCTAAATTCTCCCTCTAATACAGGTCCACTGGGCTCTTACAGACAGTGGCTCCTCTGCATTCTTGTCCTCCTGCTTGGGAACATCTAGCCGATCTATGAAGCTCTGGAGCTCCTTCCTGAACGCCTTCATCTGAGCGTTAATTCGGTACAGCAGTTCATGCTCTCTGATCCTGTAGACAAGGAGAAACCACCGTGGGAAAGCCACTATTGGCGTTAATTTGCGAACATATCCAGTGTTCCTTTAACTCATCTCATCTTTGCCTATTGTGCAACCCGTTGTTAAAGTAACACTCCTTGATTTGTGACTGAAACCTGTTTTACAAAAACATTTTCCTTGCGTTTGCCTCCTGCTGCAAAGTAATCAAGTAGTGTGCCTTTAATAATGTTATTGCAAAGGAATATGCACACATCTCCTCTTACTCTGTTACTCAGGCTTTAATGCCTGACAGAGCAGCTACTTTGTCTGGGTTATTTTCTCTGTTATGTTTCACCTAATACTCTACATGGTTTGCATTTAGCAGTCACCAGATACAGGGACAATATCAACATTATATTATTTCCAGATTGGCATATACAGGCATACCTAGAAATGTTTAGCCAAGGCAAAAAAGTACATATAGAGTTCAGATGCAAAAACCTCAAAACGCCTGACAAAATTGAACAAATAGCAGTTTAAAAGAAGCAATATTCATCAAGTTTACAGTATATATTTAGGTTCACTATTTTCACCTTTATTGCAACGAAAAGGTTGCAAATTAAACGATGCCAGACGGACTACGTAATTTGCTGTCTTTGATTGACAGAGACAAAAAAGTCTCAGGCAAAGGAGGCTTTGTAACCTGACCGGCTGACATGCTTCACATCTCCGTTACCTGCCCCCTTCCTCGTCCTCGTCCAGCCTGGCGTACAGCTCCCCGTTGGTGACGTAGACGCGTGCCTCCGCGATGATGGTGCTGGTGTCAGCGATCAGCCTGTCGATGGTCCGGCCCAGCCGCTCTGCCTCCATGCGTATGTCGATCATCTGCTGCCGGTCCTTCAGGCTCCGGGATAAAAAACGGGCGTCGGCTGGGGAGTAGAGGGAGCGCGTCGGGGTGAGGCAGCGGATGTTCCTCACTTCGTCCGAGTCGCTCTCCCCGCCAATGGGGCCCTCGCGCTTGCGGTGCGGGGGTAAGAGGCGCGGGGAGGGAGCCGCGTCGTCCTCTCGCCCCCCGTCGCTCTCGGCGTCGCTGTCACGCGGGCTCCCGCGGATGCCCAGGTGGGAGGCCAGGTCGTAGCGCTGCATGTTGGACAGCAGCACGCGGTTCTCGTACTGCTGCTGCATCACTTTGCCGCTCAGCTCGTTGATCTGCAGCCGGGCCGCTTTCAGCTCCTCCTGCAGGCTGTCCACCTTGGCCTGGTCTGCCCCGCCTGGCCGCAACACAAACCCCATGCTATAGGTCACATCTGTTATGTGTCATCTAAGCAGTGCTCCTGGGTCACGTGTCACCGTGACATTTACCCTGCCTTCACACGGACGACTGTGAAGGCGGGGTAAAAATAATAAGCGATTGTCGCTTATTGTCTCTTATGAGCGATCCAGGTTTGTGGTGACTTGTTGGTTAGTCTCTGCCTCTTCCGTCCATTAGCACTACGTCACATACGCGACTCTGTGCTGAACGTCTGATACATAGACCCCTGTAAGCTCGACAGCACTTTCCGGAAGTGAGGAAGTCGATTTTCATTGGCTGTTAGCATTGTCACACACAAAGTATGTATCTGTGTTTCCGGTGCGACGCTAATGTAGTGCTTTATTTACAGTTTACTCATTTCAGTTCATTTATTTTATGCATTAACGGTAGCCTACGTATCTAACAGATTTACAAGATTGCATGTCAATCAAAATACCTCTCCTGTCAAGTAGGCAGATATCGCCACAGTTAACCAGCGCTGTGTCTAAGACTTTACGTAGTAAAGGCTGGCTTTGCAAGACTACTTATTGGTTGGATATGTTTCAGCAACGTGTGTTAGGTGCGCCTTCATTCCTATTGGTAGTCGCTGTGTCACATAGCTTTGTATTTGAATAAAATAGATCTCTAGTCTATTTTCACCGAGCCTAATAGTCGACTTAGCAGCGGCAACTTGTCTCTTGTAACTGTGAATTGCCAACTCTCATTGAAAATGAATGGCAGCCGGTCACTTTTTCGTCCTTGTTTGTCGCCCATGTGAACGCAGGGTTATCCAGGATGTTTTCTCAGTGGGTGTGTTGTGTAGTGAATTAGGTGTCGTGTAGGCACACCCACTGAGATGGGTCTATCTGCAACAATGCAGATAGACCCATCTCAAATGAACTGTTGGAAGCAGACTGAAACACAATGTTCTGGCTTGGGTTATGAACAGGCATTAAATAACAAACCTCCTCCATGCCTTGACCCAGCTTCATGCGACCCAGCTTTGTACTTCAGTTTGTTCAGCTCACCAGTCACCTAAATGTTAATGTGAAGTAAACAAAATGTTTGAATGTATAATGTGTAACATTACCAAACAAATAAGCAGCACTGGGAGAATGCAGCATTTTATTAGCTGAAGTGAAAGCATACAGTATATAGCACATGTTTATGATAGTAAACATGTGGCACAAGACTCATGCCAATGAATCCACAACGTTTAACAGAGCTGCAGTCAGATGAGTTGGAAAAGCTGTATTGCTATCCAAAACACAGCAACCAAAAGTATGAATAAAATTAGCATTTATAGCAAAGTTATTTCCATAAGTCGCAGGTAAAATAGGGACACACAGGGTAGAGAGCAGCCAATGGCCCTTGCCAGACCTGCTACTGTACCTTCTTATTCTCTTCCTCCACATCTGCCAGGTTCCTCCGTAGCAGTTCTGCCTCATCCTCCACCAACTGGAGCTGCTGTCTGAGCTCTGACAGAGCCTCGCCCTGCTCCCTGGACTGGTAACCCCCACCGCCCGCACCTCCCTCCCCTGTAGCTGCAAGGCTACAGGTGAGGAGAGAGGAGAAATAAGAGGACACAAGAGGAGAAGGGAGAATATAAGAAATACTGTAAATGCAAAATAAACATCAGCAGATAAACAAAGGTCAGCAACAACAAAATGGCTTCCAACCCTAATAATGTAAGTGCTATGTTCTTTAATAGCATGTGTCTCTGTTGTTATATGAAATAACAAACCGGTTACCTATCTTCCCTCATATCCTCCAGCTCCGCCTTCAGTCCCCGATTCTCCACCTCCAGCTCCACAATCTTCCTCCCAAGAATGTTTGCTTCCTCCTCCACCAGACGTAGCCGCAGCTTTAGCTCTGACTCACGGGTGGTGGGTGGCCCCCCGGCCTCCCCTTTGGGCAAGGGGCTGTCCACGTCCCCATAGAAGGAGCGGTACTTCTGCAGCTCATGCTCCAGACGGTCCTTCTCCTTGTCAATTTTGGCCATCTTCTTCCTCATCAAGATGGCTTCCTCCTTAATGAAGGCCAGCTGGCACTTCAGGTCCTCGTTTTCTTCCTACAGAGTCAATGCATGTATTTCTTACCTTCAAATAAAGGTGCAGTGAAAATAGCAAAGTATGAGAAAGCATGAATACATAAAGGAGTAATGTGAACATATGGTCAGATGACCAGAGGGGGCAGTGTGGAGTTATTACAGACCACCCACCCAGCCAACGAAATGAAAATATGCTTGGGTGTTAGCATTGTGAGATTTGCTAAATTAGCTACCTGTGCACAAGACTGCACTGATTTTACACAACATATTGAACAACCTGGCCAAAATGAGAGGTTTTAAAATAATAATAATAATAATAATAATAATAATAATAATAATAATGGGGTGTATGATGTACCTCAAGGGGGGTCTGTGGAATGTTCCTTTCTGCTTTCTGCCCGTCCTTACTGCCTTTCCTCTTCAGTGACAGCTATAGGAAAACAGTGGTTACACCAAGACCCGGATAGCTGGTGATGTCATGCAGATTTGTGGGACACTGGAGACTCATTCATGGACCAACTGGAGGTCTTTAAATTACCATCAGCAACACAATGTGTATAATATTTACACAATCAGTGGGCCCAGATTACAAGCATGATTCTACAGCCATTATAAAATAAATAAATACACCCAAAGCTACTCTTGTTATTTGCTGTTAAGTATTGCCATGTGTAGATTTACTAAAGAATGAATCTTTGTTATAAAAGGATTTTCCATGATTTCCATGTTATGAGTATTAAATTAGCCATATTAAAATGTGAACTTACTGTCGAAATTACCTGTGAAAGCCTATTGTTTATTTGTTTTAACTGTCAAATGATGACATATGGACTTGTTTCACACTAGAGGTGAAAAAATAGACATATTGTTTTTCATTTGCATACTTTGTATTGTTAAATGTAAGGACTGATGTGACACGGCTCGATTGTGGTCAGAACAAGTAATAATGAGATATTTGTCGTGTCAAAGTCTTGTGGCACTGGCAACATACGCACCCATCTATGCACACACAGCCACACCCTACACATGCACACATCCCCCTCAGATATAACACACATATTCACACACAGACCTCCACCCACCCCTCACCTCTTTGGCTTTCTCCAGTTCATTCTGCAGGGCCTGTTTGGTGATCTCCACCTCTATCAGCTGCTGCCTCAGCCTCTCGTTCTCCTCCTCCGTCTTGGTCCTCTTCTCCTCCACGCTCTCCAGCTCGTGGTGCAGACGCACCGACACGTCCTTCGCCACCTGAGGAAGAGAGAGAGAGAGAGAGAGAGAGAGAGAGAGAGAGAGAGAGAGAGAGAGGTAGTATGGGGCAGTGGGTCCTGACCAGATGGAACAAGTATTGCATGAGGTATGTGAGCAGTTGCCAGGAGTGTATGTGGAAATATTATGGAAATATTATGGATTATGGATGTAATATATACTGTCGAGTAACATTATGTTAGATAATGTGTTGTTATTGGTTTCTACCATACTGTACCTGCATGCACATGTCTGTCTTTCTTTGTCCAACTGTAGCCTAACTGTAGGCCTATCATAAGAAAACATTGCAATCTCCAGTTTCATGCTAAATAATGTTTAATAACCTGTGGATTCATTAGCTTGTTTTGGGATGAGTATATACAGGCTTATACTATAGTCATTTTCATAGGCTATGCATTTATGTTCATGTCATGCGTGTTCATGTTTGTTCATGTTTTTTGAATGAGCTTTTATGCTATCATTTTATGTTAATATTAGACCTATTAAAGAGATGATTTAAAATAACGGTAAAAACGTTAGAAACGTTGGTAGCTTTCTTTCCATCCATCTCTAAGCTGTCGACAATGTGGCCTGTACCTTGAGGTCTTGCTCCATGCTTCTTAGCAGCTCATCGTCGACCTCGCCGGTTTCAGCGAACCGGAGTCGTTTTCTCTCGGCCTTCCTCAGTCGGTACTGGAGGATCCGACAGTTCTTATTGGCTCGTTCTAGCTCGCGACGCATGTCCTGCAGTTGACACGCATCTTCTTCGTAAAACGTGTCCCGCATCTCATCCATCTCTGCCCGCATCTCTTCGATTTCGTTCTAACCAACCACAGAGAGATAACAAAACTGCGTCATAAAATATTAGACCTGCAATTGAGACGACGATACTTCGTCTAGTTTGATACCTTTATCAACAGGCCTAGGCTTTATCGCGTTTGTTATCGTAAAGTCCATAAGTGCGAAAGTGACCATCCAGAAAACAGTGCAGGAGGTGTGATAACGTGTCTATTTACCTTTAGATCCTCGTTTTCATCCTCCAGTTTCTCTATCTCCTCCTGCAGCCTTTGGTCTGGCTGTGAAGCCGGCTGGGCCACCTCGGGCTCGGGGGACAGCTCCGGCTCGTAGGCCGGCGGAGAGGCTGATTTGGCCTGCATCTTCGTGCCTTTCTTCCCCAGGCTCTTATTCAAGTGAAACTGGATCAGCTCTGACTGCAGACATCCCTCCTTCCAGAAACCGGGTCCGCAGCCCACCGTGCTTTTGGAGCTCTTCTTGCTGGTCGTCGTAGTGGCGGCCTCCCCTTTGGGATTTTTGCTCTTCAATTTGGGCGACTTCGAGGAGCAAGGCTGATCAGAGACAACGCGGTTTTGATCCACCCTGGAGGGCGTCGAAACGTCATCACCGATGCGCGTGTCGTCGGATGCGTGACAAGCGCCGCGCTCTGCCACCGCCCTGGCTAGCGTCTGGCTTTCAGCACCTGCAGAAGGGACAGCAGCCGCGCCTCTAGGAGCACCAGCCAGCCTTTCTCTGCCCGCGGAAACCGGAGAATGACCGCGGCTGCTTCGGCCGCCGCCTCCTCCTCCCCCTTGTTTAGAGGACTTTGACGAGGCGCTGCTTTTCGGTGTCACTTTAGCTCCGCCGTCTTTGGTGCCGGCCGGCGACGAAGCTCTCTGTTGCTTTCGGCTGCTATTGTCTGTCTGGCGGGGCGCGTCTGCAGCGCCGCTAGCGGGGGGGTTCATCATGCTGTCATAGGGGATAGATCGGCTCACCCACAGCCTCCATGCTCTGCTTCTGTTTTCCTGGCTGCCGCCGAACAAAACATTGCATCCTGAACTAACTGGCATTTAGTATAGGCCTAACTCCATAAATAGCCTAGCTAGCCGATCATCTAAACCAACGTGAGTCGCATAAATGTAGGCTTTATGCATGACCATATGTCGCCTAGACAACGTTGCAAGTGTTGCTCACGACACAAACAAAACAAATTAAGATATGTGTAATTTAATTATTTAATGTACCTATATGCAATATGAATTTAAGAGCAGAGTGGCATATTGACCAATAGTTTGCGTATCGTTATATATTTCCCACTACGATTTAGGCTAAATGGTGTTCACATCATATAACTTCATCTCTTAAGTAATTTGTAAACATTTGTAGCTAGTAGGCTTAAATCGGAGCGCAAAAACATATTGACATTGAGGCTACATCTCTGAATCAGCTGCCAGCCAATTAAACAGTAGCCCACTGATGCTCGACCTAGACTTATACAGGCATATATAT
>JAODUE010009747.1:0-28137 GCA_027564755.1 Amblyopsis hoosieri | reverse complement strand
TTTTGCCATCGGTGTTGTACTTAAAAAGATATTGACGCGCAAAGTTGGAATGTCGAATATAAAACCAATTTTACCTATGTACTAGGTCCAATTGCAGATGTGAAATCTATGTAGTGAATGATGAGCAATTACAATTTTGCTTAATTATTTACATTTTGTCAAATATCTTTAAAACTTTAAAGACTATAGCAAGTGTGACATGCACCTATGAAGATGGCCAATTCAAGATAATGCAAGATAAACATGGCGAAAAAACACGACAACTCTATTTTGTGCTTATTTGGTTTTGTTAACATAGTTTTCTAAATATGTTTTTATTTTTTCATTTCAAAAGTTCCTTTTACTGTTATAACTTTTTGATAGATGGACAAGATGTTGTTTTGTTTTGGCGCATGTTGTTATTGAAGCCTGTATTTTATATTACAATACATTTGCTGTTTTTTCATATTTGCCATCAGGTTTTTTGTGAGCTACTGTATTTGATATTTTGAAGCAACCCTGTCCTGTAGGCTACCAATAACATTTCCATTAGTCAGTTGTAACTACATTGTGTGCAGATTTTTCTTAATTTGGGTTCACTCTGGACAATCTTATTATTATTATTATCAGGGTTAGGGTTAGCTTGAAAGGAAATGCAGTGTGGTCAATAAACCTTGATTATGATGCCATCTTCTATAAAGTGTAACTTGTAAGTTTACCACTGGTTTTATGGCATGTCAGCTGTTCTACTGTTTCCACTAGTGGTAAACTGAAAGTGTCCGAATTTATGACCTGACATGGACATTTTGAGCACCTAAGGATGTGCTTATACTTTCAATAACCTATTCAGCTATTGACAAACGTTGCTTTGGATAAAAGCAACGTTTGATATACATCATCAAGAAACCACTTTATTCTCGTTTTAGCATCTCATGCCATGAGGACAATGGCAGGACAAGACAAGGGCAAACAGCACAAGGGCATGATTCCAGCAGGTAAAGAGAACAGTTATTTAGATGTAAAATACTGTAGAATGTATGTTTTGGATATAAGTTTAGTCTTTTCATAAATATCAGAATCATCAGAAAGAGAGGCCTGCAAACAACACTGACACATTTTTTGCTCTTTACACAGAAGCCCTCAAGGATTTTCGCCATCTCCTGACACCGTTCGAAAGGCTGGAAATATTTCAATATAAGCAGGTGTGGTTTGTAGGCAGGGATGTCGAAGGGAAGGTCCATGGATCGTTACATTTAAGCAACAACTTTGGTTATGATGACAAATATGGCAGTTATATGTTTGTAAGTATCAACAGTATGGGTTTAGGGAATACGTTTAATTATGTTTGTAAGTACCAACAGTCTGGGTTTAGGGAATACGTTTATTATATTAAATGAATACCTTCAGTATTTAATATAATTTAATTTAATATAATTGAAGTTATTCAATTTACTGCAATATTGAACTGTATCCTATAATAAATGTGTAGACTCAATCCAGTTTTAAATAATTACTTCCAGACTGATATCTAGTGGAGCAAATTGTAGAGGCATGGCTTACTAAATGTTGATGGTTTTATAAGGAAGTACAGTATTTCACTTCAAATATGGGAGTTTGATCTGATATTTCTAGTTTACTTTCTTTCTGCTTCACATTGAGAATGTCTTTATCTGTTGAACAGTATGCACATTTTACTTTCTCTAGACTCTCTGAAATGTTGAATATATTCATGCACTCATTCTACTGAAATATTTGTTTAAATAACCAATTAGTTGTAGAGGGAAGTTCCACATGTTCCACAGAGTCAATAATCTGTGATAATTTATCACAATCTTAATATGCCAGCAGCAAATCAAATTATTTTAAAAACTGGAGTCCATATGGAAACTGATGAATAAATCCAACTTTTACCCTTCATGATGCAGGAGTATGGTGACCATCTTGCATATCGCTATGAAATACTGGATGAAGTAGGTTCAGGGAGTTTTGGGATTGTTTTAAAGTGCAAAGACCACAAAATGCAGCACATTGTGGCTGTTAAGATTGATCAAAGCACAAACAGGTAATCTGTCTAAGGAAGATACAACACATTTCAAAGTCAAATATTATTGTGAAACCATTAAATAGCAATATAGTAAAAGACAAGTATATTTCAATAAAGGTCAAACATACATTTCAATCCTTTTTGATGTTCTTGTGCAATTCAGTGATAAAGACGATAAGCAAGTGAAAATCTTGGCATACCTGCGGGAAAACGATGTGGACAACACAGGCAATGTTGTCCACATGCTGAACAATTTCATGTTCAGAAATCACCTTTGTATTGTCTTTGAGCTGGAGGGGTGAGTTCAGAATAATCATATTTTAGACATTTCATCATGCATGGACAGCTATATTCAACATTTAACATATTTCATCATATTTCGTTCTTTATGCAAAATGTTAAACATTAGCAAACACCTATTTTCAGCAAAGATATAGTAGAGTAATTGTGTCCAGAGCAGAGAATGACGTCACACTCCCGTTGTGTGTGTGTTGTATTGCTGCATTTGTGCCTTCTGTGTGTTTGATCATGTGTAAAGTGTGAAAAACATGATATTTTCTAAATTACTTTAATATCTTTGACTGTGAGTGCAGCCGTATTTCTGTCACATGAGGTCAGGAACTCTGTTGAGAAACCTTGCACAGTTTCTGACATGGAAATCCAAGATGAGGGGGCGTTTTATTTTAGTTTTCCATGTCGGAAGTCAGAAATTCCCAGTTTCAACATACTGTATACTCCAATGCATAATATAATATAATATAATATAATATAATAACAGTTTTTCTGTTCATTGTTTATATATATGGCTGGCTGCACGTGTGTGTGTGTGTGTGTGTGTGGCCTACAACACAACACATTTGTTTTGGTTTGAGGTGCTGGTGGTTACTGCAGCATCTAGTGACAGACATGATTACATGTAGATCCTTTAACAACCAAAGTGTTACGGCAGTACTGTACTGTATATGGTTCCATTCAGTGTGGTACCTGTTAGATGGCATTTGTTTTCCTTCTCATTATCTCCAGGATGGACTTAGCAGAATTGTTACAGAGTACGGATAACAGAGGGCTAAGCATGGTGGAAGTAAGACGCTATGCCATATCCTTGCTGAAGTGCCTGTTGTTTCTGAAGAAAGTTGGCATTGTGCATGGAGACATAAAACCTGTAAGAATCATACAATATAGTAGTTAATGCTAAGCTCAAGGTATCTTAAGGGAAGTGTCTTTAATCTATTGAAATTATTGCTAAATGGCACTAACCTTTTGAAAAAATAAACCAAATGGTTAACCAAGCCTCAAATCCAGGTACAATTCTAAAAATAAAATGATTTGGTGTAACAAAAAATGTGATTGTACTTTATTTTAGCTAAACCAATCAGTAAAACCTTTTGAAAAGTTAACCTTAGATCACAGTCAGTCACTGTTGTAAATTACCTTTTGTAAAGTACTTCAGTTAGTGACAACAATAATAACAAATATACTATATGTTAATTTTTCAGGATAATATTGTACGTTCACTTAAAGACCCTTACACAGTTAAATTGATTGACTTCGGTGGGAGTGGACTTGAACCACAAAGGAGTAAGTTTGTGCTTTGTTATTGTTCTTAGCCCTAATCAATAATGACATGTTTGACTAAACGTTATGAATTTGACATTTAAAAGCCTTTTTAATCATTGAAGTATCCCTCCTGTACAGTTGCTGCCCACACCATGTGCTACACATCACCAGAGACCCTTCTGGGAAACCACTTCACCACGGCCCATGACATGTGGAGCCTGGGCTGCACCTTGATCAAACTGCATAAAGGAGAGAGTATTTTCTATGAAGATTACAGCTCAGGGGTGATGGCTGAGATGGTTGAGGTAGTGTAGCACGTAACACATTTACGTTTCATTGGTTATTTCATTATCTTGTTTAATGGTCATGGTGTGTTTTAACACAAGGCATATATATGTATTGTTTGTGTTTCAGGCGCTTGGTAAACCACCCTCAGCCGTGTTTAATGGTGCACCCGAATGGCTAAACTATTTTGGTAAACTATAAAAAAAATCACACTATTCTTATTTGATATGAAACATTTGATATGAGATAGTCAGTTTTATGTTTAGGCTAGTTCAATATACAAACCATGAACTCAAAGAATTACAGCCATATGTATGTACTCCCCAACCCCTGCCCCTTATAAGGAGGACAAAAAAATGATGCGTCAAGAAGCGTCATGTAATCTTAAAGTAATTGCATTCAGTAGCCTAATTTGTTGCACGTTTTTAATATACTTTGATACACCTGCTGGTTAATGCTAACAAGAATCATGTGGCAGCAACAGAAGTGCATAAAAGCATGCAGGCATGTTCAAGAGGTTCAGCTAGTAGTTCAGACAAAATGTTAGAAATATGATCAAAGATGACATGTTATTAATGAGAGAGGTCAGGGGAGAATGGCCAGACTGGTTCAAGCTGATAAGAATATGAAAGTAACTTAAATAACCACACGTTGCAACAATGACATTCTAGAGAGGCACCTCTGAATGCATAACATAGCTCAATAATAACATATTCCTTCTCATCGAGTTATCTTTAAGATTTGCTTCAACAAGCTCGTCTTCGTCAGGATCAGGTTCAGGATCAGGATCAGGATCAGGTTCAGCTTCAGGATCAGGTTCAGGGAGCTCCAGTTCGAATTCAGGGAGTTCTGGATCAGATTCACAGAGCACCAAATCCATTTCAAAGAGCTAAGGGAGCTCAGAGAGCTCAGGATCCTATTCAAGTTCGGGATCCAACTCCAGTGGCCGGAAATCTTTGTCAGGCAGCTCAGAATCCTATTATACTGACCAAAGCATAGGATCATTTCAATGGGGTTTGGAGGGAACTGCCAACAACTATAGGTCACTGGGGGACAGGAAGAGCATCCTGGAGCATCAGCTGAAGCTATCAAACTCAGAGTTTGCAGATTTTATAGCCCGCTGCCTAGAGTAAGTCCACCCCCTCAGAAAGACAGAACTACGCAGGCAGCATCTCCACGCTACTGTAAAATCTGGTGTTCATTTGTTGATTGTTCTATAGTGTATTTGCTGTTTGATGTTTCTATCTATTTAGATATGACCCAGTCAAGCGAATGACACCTGAGGAAGCCATGCAGCATCCGTGGATTGAGCAACATAAACTGTATCCACCCAGGGGCATGATGCCTCCCCCACATGTAATAGAGAATGATATTCATTCTACTGTTGTATTTCTATTTTCACATGTTGTTTTCAGTTATTCCAGTAGGTTAGTAAAGTTAGGTGTATTTATGTATTTGTTTTGTTTTGCCAAACAGAGACTTGAAATAACGAAGCAAATGTCATCGGTTGAAAGTGGCTATGCATCGCAAGGCCTTTACATCAGTCCCCTGACGCTGGGCGTGGGCCCACATGCTGTAGGTGGCGGCCACGCCTCTGGCTCCGGTGGAAGCGGCCTTGCCTTTTTGTCTCAGAGGCAAGAGTTGGCACGGACGGCAGCTTAGGACAGGCTGCGGCTTTACCTCAGAGCTGGCAGTATGCAAGCCCCCAGCAATGGGAGGTGCGGTCTGGTGGACCACACTTACCCACGTGCGCTGTTCCAGCGGGCCCATGGCGCTGGACGGCAATCCACGTGAGCTAGGCGCCAGGAGGGAACATCTCTCCTCTTCGGAGCCGTAGGTAGGCCCCCGGCAATGGGGGGTGCGGTCTGATGGGCCCCACTCACCGCTGTAGACGACCTCATGCAGGGACGCGCTTACGGTGCCCCTGGCTTCCCTCAAACTGCTCGCTCTGCTTGAGCCTTGTGAGCCGGCGAAGCGCGAGCCGCTTGCCGATCCGCATTGCCGGACCCGGGGCGGCATGAAAATGACGCGGAAAGAGCCTCTGAAATAGCCGCTGACTGAGGTGTTGCCACAAGACAGTGGTTGGGGCTGCAGTTCCGCCCACGGAGAGCTCAGACTTAGCACACCAACTGAGGCTGACCTGGTCATATAGGGATCACCCAAGCACCCAAACGCTTTTCTGGGTCGCACCTCAACCCTTGTCGTTACGGTTGTGGTTATGGTTGAGGCGGTATTAACGTGTTAACGTGGGTAGCACTAACTGTTCTCCATTCCATTGGACAGTAGCCTAGTTATTTAGTTATGAAGTCATGCTGGAGGTTTAACACTATAGGTGCACTGTGTGTGTCAAGCACTTGGTAAATCACCCTCAGTGTTTGATGGTGCATCTGAATGGCTATACTAGTTTGGTAAGGTATAAATAAACAGACGTCTTATTTCTCAGTTTCTATTTGATATATAGAAGTAGTCAACTTGATGTTTATGCTATAAACTATGCACTGTAGGATTAACATACCTTTTTTATGGAACAACTATGTTTTAGACAGATAATCCTAAAATAATCAAATGTAGTCCTTACAGTTAATTACACCACAAGATACACCTGCTTGTTGACACAAATATCTATTAAGATAATCATGTAGCAGGCAGAATCTCAGTGCATCATGCAGACATGGTCAAGAGGTTCAGTTGTAGTTCAGACCAAACATCGAACAAGTCTTAAGACGTACAGTGCATCCAGATAGTTTTCATAGCGCTTCGCTTTTTCCACATTTTGTTATGGTACAGCCTTATTCCAAAATGTTTTTAAATAGTTTTTTTTCCTCAAAGTTCAACACACATAATAACAAAGTGAAAAAGGTTTGTTTGAAATGTTTGCAAAAAAAAAAAAAAATAATAATCACATGTACATGAGTACCGGTATTCACAGCCTTTGGTCAACCATCTCCCCAGTCTGAGGTCCAGAGCGCTTAGGAGCAGGTTTTGATCAAGGATGTCTCTGTACATTGCTGCATTCATCTTTCCCTCGATCCTGACTATTCTCCCAGTTCCTGCGGCTGAAAAACATTTACGGATGATGGGAGGCAACTGTGCTCATTGGGACCTTTAATGCTGCAGAAAACTTTCTGTAGCCATTCCCGGATTTATGCCTCAATACAATCCCGTCTTGGAGGTCTACAGACAATTCCTTGGACTTCATGGCTTCAGCACGCAGAGAGAATGATAGTGGACTGTGAGGTGATATTTGGTGAATTTGACATAAGTGTGTATTATCTTACAATAGGACCTAATCAGTCCCATGGTTAAGCCACAGCACTACACTGCCTCCTGCTGGTAACATGTTTTAATACATGCATTGTACTCCGATCAACGAGTCATGCAAATTGTTGACCTGTTTCAAATATGTGTTCGATAAATAAAAAAGTAAATTCATTTAAAATGATTGTAATCAGTTTATTCACAATCAAACATTCACTCCATGTAACCCTAGTGTGGCTAACTTTAACTGTCAAAAGCACAAAAACACTGTTTGGAAACAAATTATTTTAATTTGGGGACAGAAAAAAGGCCAGCAGGTCTCTGTCCTAAAGGTTGTCCAACCACACCACTCTCTAGTGGCGTAAACACTAAGCCTTCCACAGGAATGCCAAATGTCTTTAGCTTTGCCTCGAAGGTCTGCAGAAGATCATTATGGGCCTGCAAGATATAGATAGATTCATGCTTCATGTAATTATCTGTAAATGACTGCAAAATGATGACATTATGAATAACTTCAGAGAATACACAAATAGCGTACCTTGCAAACACGAGCCACCTCATACTGAAGATCTTTGATGGTCACATTTTTGGAGTCTAAAACTTCCTACAAGCAAGAAAACAAAATTTTATTGCATATGCATACAGTATGAAATCAAAAGCATGAGACAACACACATAACAAGTACAGAATGTATATGTCAAGAAGATCACAGCTAACACATAAATATTCATAGTTAATTGTACACTAACAATGCAACTCTTGCTTCTTTCCATTTAATAATACATATATTTTAGGGGACACCTTTCAGGACACTCAATGACAGGTGGGTATTGTGATAGAGCAACCTGCTCTTTTACAAGCTAAGGACTCTTCTGGGGGCTGTAGCTGAGAAACCTTGTAAACTGTACTGGACCCAGTCAACACAATACCTCAAGTTTCTGTGTGACGAGGCCGAGGGCACTCGGGTCCATGTTTGTGGCAGACAGCACCTCGCTGAGCTGTGCCTCCTTCTTCTCCAGTGTGTCTGTCAGGGCAGACAGCTTCTTCTCCAGCAGCACGTTCTTAAAGCCACTTTTCTGCTGGACCACCTGAATGGCCTGAGTAAACTTCTTGTACAGCTCGTCTCTCTCCATCTGGACCTGAACAGTCCCCCAAGACATACAAACAGATGCACACATACACACCAATTTAGACATGCGAAGGGAAATGTGGCAAATTTCTCTGATATCAATTGTTATTGTTAATTTATTTTCTACAGTTTACCTTGCTGAACCGCTGCTCCAGCACTTCATGTTCCCACTTCAGACCCTTCATCTCCTTTTCTTCTACTTTCAAACGTGCTCTGGCACTCTATCGCAGACATTGTACAAGTTTCCACAAATACAATTACTCAGATAGACACTGGCCAGCCTGCTTGAGGGTGTAATTATGTCAAACATATAATATATGTAGATTATATGGTAGTTTTCAACAGGTTGGATTTGGACTGCCCAAGAGAACTCAAGATATTTTGAGGGGGTATAAAAACCACATAATAAATAAATAAATACAAATAAAATGTATATGTGTGTGTATATATATATATATATAAACACACACACAGTATATAAAAAGAAAGGTAGCATACAAATATTACATATTTGTATTGGCATTCCTTGTGGTTGCCACCTATGAGCCACTTCTTTAGGGTCTTGGCTCAAAGATATCCAGAGAACCACTGGTATGAGTTAGAATAAACATTCTGATTACAGATTAACATGCACTATACGCACCGCCAGCGAGGCCTTGTCCTTCTCGTAGTTTAGAAGTTGCTTCTGAAGCTCCTTCACGTCCTCCTTGGCCCTGTCCAGAGGCTCTGTCAGGTTTTTGTTCTGATTCATCACCTCTGCCATATTCTTCTCAAGCCTCTCCTCTTTCTTCTTCAACGTATCAATTTGGTTCTAAACACCGGTACACACAATGTGAAAATCTAACACTATATGAAACAACACACAGTACGGCTATTGACAAATGTAAACTATTTTAGATTGGCCTTGGACATAGGGCAGTTGCAAAATGTCTTACCTTAAGTGACTCAATTAGATTTAAATTGTTAAGAGTAATGTCATTGTAGTAGTTCTTAATGTCACTGAAAGCCTTATCGTGGTTTTTCATTAATGTGTTGATGTGACTGTTCTTTCGTTCCTCAATCTCAGATATTTCAGTTTTTCTCCTGTGGTCCAGCTCATCTCGCAGCAGATTCATCTTCTTGTTGTATTTTACTTCAATTTCTAATCAATTGTCAGAAAGGCAAATAGATTATAATTCCAAAATGTTGTCAATTTTATTCAAATTAAAGTAGACATCAGGCTATTTTTCTTTACCTCTGACTTTCTCCTGGAAATCATTTCTTGTTTTGGTTATTTCTTCAGAATGTTTCTGAAAAGAGAGAAAAAAAAAAGTTATTTTAAGTCACTGCTTTTTATTGAATTAAAAGGTCACACTAACCAGTTTGAGAAGTTTGATGTCATTTTCACTGGCTAGCTCCAGTTCCTTGAAATCCACGTTGAGAGCTCGCATGCCCTTGTAAAGTTCATTCTCTGCAATTACATGGTCTCTCTGCATTAGTTTAGCAGACACTACACCATCCACTTTGAGTTCGGAAATGTTGTTCTGGTGTTCATACAAGAGGTGCTTAACCTTCTGCTTATACACCTGATGGAATAACAAAGAAAAACACATCATTTTGCAAGTACATACCATTACAGTTAACAATACTAGTTGTGAATAATGAATTATTCTTTTATTAGCTGGAAACCAATATAAATTTGAGAAATCTGCACTGTAATCTTGTGTAATGAATTCGCTTGGACAATTTATGAGTTGTAGACCATGCATTGCATTTTACCTTTATCTCCACTTGGTGCCGTTGCTCGGCCTCCTCTGTCTCCCTATCTCGAATCCTCAGTTCAGCCTTGGTCTCGTCAAGGTGTCTTTTTGTTATTTCCCAGAATGTGTGGATCTTGTCTCTCTCCAGTTGAAAGTAGTTTCTTTCCTCCCTCTCTCTATCCAGCTCTTCTCGGAGGCGTAAAATGTGTTCCTCCAGCTAACAAAAAGCCATTTGAAATAGAGCATTTCAGCATACGATCTAAGGTAGCTAAGTTAACTGTGCTAATACTAGGTGGGTAACCTAACCCTAATAAACTTGTGCACAAACTAGTACATTTTTTAAATCACATTCTCATTTTTATAAGCGAATTATTTATTGCCCAATTAAGTCTGTATAATGTAACAAATCATAGGCTCTAGAGTAAAATAAATGCGTCTATGTCAATCATATAAGGCTGTAATTCTTACCTGCTCCTTGGACATCTCGTCTGTAGAAACGCCATCAATCACTGTAGGTTTCTTTGTTTTAGTTGACTTTTTGTCTTTTTTAGCACCTTTACTTTTGGGGGGCTGTAGTGAAGGTAAATTGATTAGCTAGGCTACTCTTAAGTTCTATGCTACTAGATAGAACGTGCGGTAAACATTGATTCAGAAGTTGGCTGGTTAACTGGTCTGATGTTCTTATAGTTCTATGGTTAGTAACAGTGCTGTAGTGTAGAAATTAACCAATGCATTACATGCTAGTGTCGGGCTAATGCTACAGGCTAGCACAACAAACAAGGCAAAGAGGGTTGGTTTCTACCACTACGTTACATTTA
The DNA here is from genome assembly GCA_027564755.1 of Amblyopsis hoosieri. Taxonomy (NCBI): domain Eukaryota; kingdom Metazoa; phylum Chordata; class Actinopteri; order Percopsiformes; family Amblyopsidae; genus Amblyopsis; species Amblyopsis hoosieri. The sequence continues at coordinate 17,328 of JAODUE010009747.1, read as the reverse complement.
TCTTTACACTGGCGGGCAAACCATAGGGTTAAAGTGTAGCTCACCATCTTGTCTGTTCAGATTTTTTTTCAGATTTCCGAGGATATTAGTGTGTAAGGAGATAGCGCACACGAGCAGCACATATCCTATCTATTACAAACATACATTTGTCATGGTAACATCAAGATCATGTGCCTGCCTACATCTAGTCCTTGCAATTTACAGTATATACTCTAGAGGGACTCTTGTTCCTACAGTGACTCAAACATCCATGAGCACATTTGCTCAATGTTCAATGTTGATGTAGTTCCAGCACATTGAAACATCTGTATTGAAAAATAGTGCAAACATACATATTATCAAATATATACTGCATCAAGCACCAAGCATAGGGTGTAATAAAATAAAAACTAATGTGAAAACAAAAATATATAATTGAATAATGAATATGTAGGCTAATTGTGTATATCCCAGAATCCCTGATCTATTTAGTGCATCATCATACTGACTGCTTTATTCTGGCAGCGAGAGACCTGGCAAAAGCACTACTAGTTATAACCACATGCACTGATACATACATACTTCTTTATTAAATGTATTAAATATATTCTATTAAACATTTCTTGCCATATTATTTTTTTGTATATTACATAACTCTCTGCACATAGCATATCACATAGGCATATATAATAGCAGTACATATTGGTTTTAATAACTGTAACCTGGAAGTTACCTTTTGCCTACAAAACAAATGTTTTGCAAACAAAAGAACACTGTTCATATAGGAAAGCAAAGTCAGTAATTAGCTTATCAATGTTGTTTATAACAGTCAAACTACAGTGAATTAATGTTTATTTTATTTTTTATTTTATGTCAGGCATTATATAATAGCCATTGTTTACAAATGTGTTTAAACTATTCTACTAAATGTTATTAAAGTAGGCTAAACTAAACAGTGGGCACAAGAAATACTGATATTGTAGGCCAAAATGCAAGATATATCAGAAATCCTTGTCCCAGATTGTCTTCAGCTCTGGGGAGTCTTCTAAATGTTCAGTGTAATAACCACATGTGCTGGTTTCCATGGATTGATTGTACTGAAGAATACATGGGACAGTTATCAATCAACATCATTATCACTTGTACATGATAGCAACAAAAATGAATCATCACAGGAAAGAAAATGTCTTACCTTTGGAATGACAGGTGGGTTCAATGTGCATTTGCAAAGTCCTTCCCAGTTGAACCCTTCAAACCATCTGAATGGAAAATACCATTACATCATGAGAAATAGAACCAGCCAAAGTGTTACATTGCAGTGTTAATAATCATTCCTCTTACTTGTGCTTCTGAATGTCCTTGGCCCCATTTCTCTGACTTCCCAGTCTCTCAGGAGGGTTGTTTCTTGAAGATGGAAAAATATTAGTTTAAACCCTAAATATGGATTTGATATTAGTATCAAATATCTGATGTATTTTATTCTGTGGGGGGACATTGTGAATGAGAATTTTTACAGCAGATGTTCTTTTACATTAAATAAGTTGGAGGACATTAAAAAACAGAATACTAATAGTAGCCTAATGTATTTCAAAAGGTGTTGTTGAATGTTATTCTTGTTGAGATACTACACCTGCACAGTTTCCTAATGAGACTGGAGGCACTTTTGCTGATGGTTCCAGGAAATGTGATCTGGTCAATGCCGTGGATAGTGGCAGTAAATGTTGTGATGGGATCAGGGCCACTGAATGGATGACTATAGAGGAGAAACGTGTCAGTATCAGAAAGAAGAAAACCCAATGAGCAAAACAAAAAATTATGTTTTCCGAGTATATATATTATACCTGCCACTTAACAGTTCAAACATCAATATTCCCAGAGACCAGAGATCTATAGATTGACTATATCCTTTGTTTAGGATGATTTCTGGTGCCATATAGCCTGGTGTACCACAAAATGTCCAAGTTTTTTTTCCCACTTCTATCTTCTTTGTACATCCAGGGCCGATCTAAAGGAATAATCAATTAATTTCAGGAGTTTTACATTATTCTCTCAGCAATACATAAAGTCTAATTAATAGGGATAAAACAGAAGTCGTAGTACCAATTTTGCATATCCATGCTTATCCAGAACAACATTTTCAGGCTTGAGATCTCTATAGATAACATTACGACAGTGAAGATAGACCAGGGCCTCAAAGACGCAAGCAGTGTAGAACCGAGTGCTGCAGTCATCAAAGGAGCCTCTGAAAAATCAAAATAATGTATTGCTGAATTAACCTTTAAAGCAAATGCAATATAGACACATAAGTATTCAAATGGCTGGCAATGACTTAAGAAAGCTCTACCTTTGTTTCAATAAAATCCAAAGGTCCCCACCAAGACATGCTTCTGTTAGCATGTACAGGCACTTTGCATCTTTAAAGGTTCGGTGTAACCTGAGAGCACAAAGAACAAGGCATTATTTTCATGTACAGAAAACAATAATACATTACAGCAGAGTCTCAAAACCTTTGCATTTTCAAACCCTTAGTAATTTTCCAGACTAACATCAATTTGCTGTATCATTTTCAAGTATAACTAGTAATGTTTACAGAATAAAATAAAATAATTACATTTGAAACGTTTTTCAAATCAAATACAGCAAAACTATTTAAATGTATGTTAATTTGTAAATTAAAGTATTTTTCATTATTTTTTATAAACTCTTACATGTTCCATTTTTTGTAGTATACCTCCAAGTATCCCTACGTTGATGCTTACCCCCATTTGACAAACACTGTATTAAAAGGTGCTGTAGGTAGGATAGGACTTTAGAACTATACATTTAGTGTACTTTCTTAGTGATGCTATAAACATTCATTAGCTATCAGTGAGTTAAATGCTTTCTTAGGATATCTACTCTGGTTGATAGCCCTTGACTCTATAGAAGTTGATTTTGAAAATCTTTTAGCTTTAGATTTCCAGTCATTTGCAACACCAAAATCCGACCAACAGCAGCTTTAAATGACGGAACGGATACCTGACAATAAATGGACAATGGGCATTAATTAGGTTGTGTCTTTCTCTCAGAATGTGCTCTTGCTGACCACTGTTAAGAATCAGCCTCCTCTTAAACACCCTCATGGCGAACGGACACTTGACGTTGCTCTTCAGCTGAACCTGAAAATGGAGACGATCAATAGATTTCATTATACAAACATTGAATTCTGGGAAGAACGCAGAATAAGGAATATATTCCCTAAGCTTCTAAGACAGCAGGTCTACTCACCAGATCTACGTGACCGAACTCTCCTGCTCCCAGATTACTAATTATTTGGAAATCACTTAAGGTCATGTCTGAGGCAAGAGCAGCAGCTTCATCTGATCTTAGATGAAAAGCAAGTACAGTATGCGCTAACATCATAGACTACTGCCTATACTGCTATATAATAAAGAACAGGAATATTTTAAAGATTTCTTACTTGGATTTGTATTCATTGCCTTTCTGCACATCGTGGATGACATCCACCAATCCACCAACGATGTATTTGAAAGCACTGAAAAATAGAAACATATTCTAGGACCGCTGAAAGCAATATGCCTTAAATCTCTAGATCAGTGCAAGAGCTTTACCTATTAATGCAAGCAGTTTTTATCTGTAATGTATTCACTTACTCTCTGTCTATTACCAAGCATGTGACTTCACAAGCAGCAATCACATTTACAGTTCGCATATTTTCTCTAGGGAGGCAGGAGGGAGAAAGAACGTCAGAGAGAGTCAAACATACAGTGGACAAAACAAAATAATGTGCTGCATAAAATAGCCATATTAAAAATAATGACATGCGTTTTGAGATATTTGCATGCATAATACATCTGATTTGGTTTTCATGTTGTGTTGCATTGTATTTGAAATACAATACAATATTCCTTTATTTATGTAGTTACTGTTAGCATGTGAGAACTACATTTCCCCACAAGACACAAGGGGCATTCAATCAAATAGAAAATGCTTTGATATTCTCTTAATACTATATCATTCAGTTACGTTCCATTATGTTATGTTTACCCCCAGAGGGCTGTTTCTCCAAACCACTGCCCAACAGACAGTTTAGAAATAGCAGGCTCTTTATGACCTGACTTCCTCTCAGTCATTTTCACCTGGGAAGGCAGACAGAGCTAATGATGAACCGCAATGCATAACATAACAGTCTGCAATCATCTCCAGGGAAGCATCATCCGCACATTAAGCCTCTTAAAAGCTTCAGTTCATCTGAAGTCCCGACATATAAAACCATACCTGGCCTTTACTTATGATGTAAAAGGTGTCCCCTCTGGCCCCTTGTCGAATGATGTAATCACCTTCAGCAAAGTGAGTCTGTAAAACATAATAAATATGTCCGGTTAGATAATACTTTGGCAAAAAGGAAGAGATGAATATGGCGTGGTGTGTGGTGATGGTGGGGAGAGAGACTGCCTGTGGCATCAACATACTGTAAAACTAATACTACTGTAGGACATTTGTTTCTTGCCAATTATCTGGCTTCCATCATAGCACAGCTGAGACAACAGAGGGGCCTGCAGGGTGAGTAAACACTGATAGATAGTTAGTTGTCTTTGTTGAATGTGCCTTGCTTACAAAATCCTGTGCTACCGATTTACCTCCTCCATGACATCAGACAAGTTCATGATGATATCTTCTGGGAATGACTGCAGAAAGGGAACTCTGAACACAGGCAAAACACAGGAGGTCAGCAGAAATGTTTGTGAACAGTAGTTCTCAATGTTGGGGGATGTATGTAGACACAGCCTTTTTTTCTGGTAAGTGTTGGTGGGTAAAAAAGAAGGGTAGAAGAGTTTTTCAAACAGTTGTTTTGAGAAGACGCAAAATACCCTCCCCAGAATATTAACATTGTTTCAACAGAATAACCAGTGTGCATGTGAGGGAATGTGACCTAAATTCAGCAGGTTATTTATGTGTTGCCGCTGTGCTGCTGCTGCTGCTATAGCAAATGACAATATAGAACAGATGAAGTGGCTGGTTCCACATGGTTACTTTTATTTGTTGGCCCTTACCGTCTAAGTAGATCCCTTTTATGAGATATGCTTCCAAGACCACTCTGCATAAGTATGGTCTGGAAGCTCTTGCGGTCAATAACCCACAGCTTGCTGTCTGTCAGTGCTGCAGAGGAAGAAAAGGTATGCGGTAATGAAGAGAATATGATATCGGAGCTCAGGAAGAGGCCCAGGAGACAGAGGCCTGTTGTACCTATGACAGATGTATGGAGAACAGGCCTTCCAACACATTGTGCCGATGCTGTGGCAGCTGCAATAACCAATGTGAACCTGCAGATTTCAGGACTGCAGATGGAACCGTGTCATGCAAGTAAGGCTAACCTTCTATCTACAGTGTCTATCTATCTACACACACGCACGCACACACACACACACACACGCACACGCACGCACACACACACGTATTTACCCAGGTAAAAGACTCATTGAGATTAAAATCTCTTTTACAGGCTCAACCTGGCCATGGCCTGCTTTAAACGTCCACATAGTGCGGAACTTTCAAATATATATTGATATATTGTATTTGAGACCTCTTTTATGTTTTCATACGGCAGCAGCGGTTTGATAATCTGTGGACAACTTCATAGACAATGTATTAGACTATAGAAAACCGTGCAAAGCGTGTTAAAATGAAAGCCATTGTATACTGTATAGTATATCTGACATTTTCTGCAAAATATTCTGTAAACTTGTGAGAAACCAATTTCATCTGAACCTTTATCACTGTCACAATGGTAGGTAGGTACTGTGGACAACTACATAAAAAGCCTTTCTTATTCTTCCAGAAGGTAACAATGGAAAAAAGGTAATTTAGGGTCCTGACGAAGATAAAAGGCACAGTGATTCTGAAGAAAGCCAGACAAAAGATTGAGAGAAAGGGACAATGAACAATAGACAGAAGGCCATTTATATAAATTTGAAGTAAAATGTTGCTGCAAATAATAGTATATAAACTGATTTGAATAGGCTGATTGGTAGCAAATAGAACACACACACACAATACAACACAGCACAGGAAATATAACAGGACAACTGAGGCAAACTAAACAGATTTTCCAATTTGAACTGATCCTGGCCACTTCTGCAGCCTATTTATTTGTGAAACCAGGTCAGATGTGTTAGTGGTGGCTGGGAGAGCGGGCTTTCCCATGGGACTTTGAGATCTAATGCTGGGGGAAGATGATAACACACATTGTATTTTCTAAGGAACAGCACCATTTCTTTTCTCATTAAATGTATTGAGTAGGTAATGATCTCAGAAGGAAAGACAAATGTGACACATTTTATAGCCATCTCACATTTAGTTGTAATGTTAATAATGTTATATTATTCACTTGAACATGTTCAAAGATGTCGTTTTGTCTTAAATTAAAATCCATATCATGTCACAAATGATACAGATTTGTTTATGTCTGACAAGCTGTCTGACATATCGATTAGTTTTTCGCCCCTATACCCAGGTCAGACGACCGATTTGCACGTCAGGACCACCTAAAACAAAGCAGGCAACAATTTGTATGCACAACTGTTGATACCTGATATGGTGTGAGGGTGGGCACAGTTATACAAGAGTGCCAGCACTCCAAACATGTTTCCTGGCTCAATTGGAAGTAGTTTCTCATCATTCTTTGTCACCTCCAATTTTCCCTCTGTAATAAATATTTAATAAAGTGAATTTGTCATGCGCAGATCCATGTAATGCATGACTCACTGTCAGTCTCTTTGGATAGACGTGTCTGTTAAATTACCTTGTTTAAAATTGACTGGATTTGTATTAAGGTACAGATTCAACAGATTCAGTGTGGTGTTCTTGTGTAAATGTCAGTACTATGTGCATAAGGATGGCTGTTTAAATTATACTTGACAATAGGTGCATTCATTACCAACCTTAATAAATCACTTGCCCTTTATATGAAATTCAGCATTGAACAACAATATATTAGATGTGCAATGTGACATTAATAATGAATTGCTTGACTCAACTTAAACAAGCATCCTTGTTCTTGTTGAGATCCTCAAAGGTGCTTGTGTTTAAACAGCCTTCAAAGGAACTGTCTAATTGTAACCCTGAGATTCAGGGACCAATGGTGTGTTATTATTATTATTATTATTATATAATGAAAACAACCCTCTGAAGGATCTGTTTCAACCATAGACATACTATGATTTTGGATAAAGTCATACCTAACCCAGAGGAACGTCAAAATGGCTCACCCTCTAAGACATAGGCTGAAGACCCATTGGTCCTCTCTTGAATAACACAGGAGCCCTGTCTGATGGAAGTTGGATACATACAGTCAATGATCGCTCTGATCTGTTCTCCCTCAATATTCTTCAAAAAGCCATTCTTTAAAAACGATTCGTGGATTAGCCTCAGTGACCTGCAGGAAGAAATGTGGCAATTATCATAAACACATATAGAACACCAGAAAAACCAAACTGTTTACAAATATCTTTACAAAATAAACATAAAGCAATTGACAATATTAGACATTATAAACAATATGATAATGAGACCACACATGTTGCAGTAGTAAAAATAAATAGCAAGAACATTTTAAAACCATTTTAGACATGGCAAGAGACATCTTACAATCTGCATGAAAAACATTACTATGTTGCAGTATGTCACATTATAGCTGTAAATAATAATCCGTAATAGAAGTAAACCATATTAATAGTTTTCTTTATTAAGAGTCATCCCACCATTTGAATAGCACCGTCTTCATCTGGAATATGTAAGTAGTGAACGATGTGTAGACTCTTACTCTGGCTTTTTGTCACAGCTCCTGAGGGACATGGTAGCGAGTGTAACTGGGTCCAGGCTGAGAGGTTCTGATATAATAGTCTTCCTTTGGGCCCTCTCATACTCCTCACCCTGAGTGGAGCACCCTGACCACAACATGCAATCATAGCATGCAACACGTTAAATGTGTAATTACTACTTCATATAGCATCAGATGTAAAAGACAGCTGCCTTAAAAGGTACCCACTTGGATTGATTGTGTTGTAGAACCCCACATTTCCCATATAGCTATATACACAGATATAGCTGTACACTATACAAGTGGAATACGTTAACTGGATAAATGATCTCCTTACCAGTATCGAGTTCAGAAGGTCCAAGTAAAACGGTTGCTCTGCAGCGGTCCAGTTCTCCTTGTAGTCTCCGGATGAGCTCATCCTTGGTGTCCAACTCCAGCTCCAACTCATCGATGAGTGTATCCCTCTGGTGAAGCTCCTCGATCTTCAGCTGCAGGGCAAACTGTAGGTCCCGAAGAGTGCCCATCACCTGCATATTATAAGTAGGCTACAAATGCATGTTGTTGTCTCTATACTGTACTGTGGTTGGTTGGACATTTGGTTAGATGGTTGGTTGGCTTGTTGGTTGGTATGGTTGTTGGTCAGCTGTTTCTTTGGTTAATCGGTTGGCTGATTTTTGGTTGCTTGGCCGTTTATCTGGCAGTGCTGGGATAGGTTGTTGGATGGTTGGCTGTTAGTTTTGCAGATGGGTTGTGCATCTTGGTTGCGCTTCCTAGTGGTGCGGGTTGGTTGGTTGGCTTGGCTGGCGGTTTTATTATGAATCGTGGTTGTGCGATTTGGCTGTCTTGTCTGCCTGACTAGAATAGTGCTGTAGTCTGGTGTTCTGAAGTGGTCCTGTGCTCTCCAGTTTGTGGTTTGTGCTCTCTAACGCTTAATGTTTTGTTTTTCCCTTGTTCTTAATTTGCTGCTTTTACTTTGAAGATTGCTGATAAAGGGACAAATTCCAGGTGGTTTAGGGAGTTGGCTGTTCTATGGGACATTTTGTATTGTACCTGGTTTTAAATGGTGCAGGTGTACTGTCTATAAGTTTGTTTGGTTTTTGGTGACAAGGTGGAACCTTGTTTTTAAGGAGGAGGGTGTGACATCCCTGGCCTGGATGTGGGTGGAGCTTAATTAGCCTTGATTAGCCTCACCTGGCCAGGGCATTATAAGAGTGCTTCCAGCACACTTTTCACTCTCTGACCCTCCTGGCACCACACATGCCATTTGTTGTTTGGTTTTGTTTAGTTGGCATGCAACACAGCACCATACATATTCAGTACATACACCTACAGACAGTCACACCTCATTGTATGTTTCTGTTAATCTATGTTAGGTTGGAGATTTGAGTTATGTTTAGTTTATGGCTTTGAGCCAGGCTGTAACAATATCAATGGACTGCAATGGATAACATTGAACTATTAGAAATATGTAACCTGTATTATTTGGAATAGAGGGTTTACAATTGTCAAACTGATTCTGTACAGGCAATCAACTGCGTGCACACTGCACAATATGCAAAAAGACAGTAGTGTTAGGGGACATTACATTGCAGGCCTTAGGGCTACGGATTTGAAAACTATTTTGAACGTAAACCACGTCTGAGGTGAAAGCACTTTAATTCAAACGTCGTTATTCTTCTTAACAACTGTTGTTCAGTATTGGCTTGACAGTGAGCTCCGGCCTCCGGGACGTCGGAATATGCAGTCGAGCATATGGCCTACCCCTTGCTGTGAGTCTGTGACAGATCACGGATGATAAAACTTTTTTTCCTTCCATCTCAGACACGCATTGTGATTCTCTTAGCCAGTGAAGTGGCGCTCAGGCTATAAAATCTGGCCGCAATTTTAATAGGCAATTGCCCAAATAATATAGACATCTTTCATTAAAGCATATCCTACCTTGTTCAGGCAAGAGCACATTTACAAAATAATTACTTAACCTACCTCAACGTCCTCTCACCAGCTCAGATACGATTGAACATTCGACAGGTGCAGCTGAAGGTCCCCCGTAGCCGCGCAAAAGGCATCTCGTCTCTTCTCTCACGCTGGCAAAGTCAAGGCTGGACGCAGGACAGGACAGCAGGTCACATGATAGATCCATATACTAGCCAAAACTGACTCGGACGATATGGCGAAAATTTGAATACATAATTTTTACATATTTTCTGACTGTCAATGATTTTGTTGCCAGAGCCTTCTCGCAATAAGAAAACGAGAAGCCGATTTTAGACACTACACACACCACTACCACATGGACCGAACGTGTCTGGACTTTAGGATGATAAAAGAAAAAAAAACAAGGACCGACTCAACACTCAGAAAAAAAATGATGTAAAGCATGACTGATGGTAAACGTGCGGTAATTTACAATCAGCGTTGCCCAACGCCCCAGATAGCCTGTTATGTCCCACTCCAAACAATAAGTGGCGCTATACATCTCACGCGTCGCGATACCAGTGCAGTTAAGCAATAAGCAGAAGAAAAATATGGGTCGTTAACAACAACAAGAGGCATAGCTAATAACTAATTGGTTTTGGAGTTCTATCGATATTAAACGTATAGTTTATTGTTTGCCATTGTTTAGAAATAACCAAAATGATTATTACTGTAAAACCTCTTCAAGGGAAAGAATGCAATGTACAGGTGAGTACCAATACGTTCTTAAGATAGCTCGGCTTTCTAATTTCGAGGCCAGCTAACGTAACCATAGCCAATTGCATTGTTTTAATCGATAACGTTATGTTAATAGGTTTATGAATAAACCTCATAGTTTATGCAGGTGGCAAAGCAGTACATTTGGCACAGTTTAACTGGAACAGTCAGGATATGGTTTACCGTACTATGTACGGTACAAAACTATAGTTAGCAAGGCAGCAGTACCGAGCAGCAGTACCGACTAAGTCAACGTCATATTGACGTCCAAAGGTATGAGTGCTTTAACGTTTCTTTGTACGGTAGTCGTGACTTAACAAAATAATAGCCGTGTTTAAAGATGGTTTTTTTTATTTGCTATATGAGACCCCAATCAAAGTAATATAAACTCTCATACTGAGAATATAGTAATTTATGAGTCACAACATACATTCTCCTAGCAAGTCATGCTATTTTGGAATGTACATACTGGTATGCAAACTAAAATACTCACAGAAAGTAAGGGCATTTGTGGGACACTTCTGGGATCAGCTTGGGCGTTCTGTTTGTGCCAGACACAACAACGTTGTCTGACTTGCTACAAATGCTGGTTTAAGAAGGGCTGTCATCCCACAGCCATGTGAGACCAGCATGAGGAGGAGGTGCCAGGCTGTTGTGGCTGTGTATGGTTCTCCACACGCTACTGACACTCCTGTTGGTTAAATTAATACATTGTTAAATTGCCAAATTGTTTCTATACACTTCAATCATTAAAATCCACAAAACATCTGACAAGAGTCAACAACAAAGAACAACTTTGCGTCATAGTCAGAGAAGATTTGGAAAATTGTTCATGGGTGCAACCGATATACTCGGCTATGCTGCTCATCCCACAAATGCATGTTCCTTACAAATGTGGAACCGTTTAAAAGGAAATAATGGTTCTTGGCAACACATCTTATACCATTGGAATGCTTTGTTACAAACACACATTTCCTTACATTTTGTGTTATGTTTATTTTGTGTAGTTATCACCTACACCATGCAATACAGAAATGCCCACAACTGATAATATTTGTATTAAATTAATTATTAACCATGTGGTTGTTCATTATTAAAATGTTGTAGGTATTGCATATCATTGTTTGTCAGTATTTACACCCTGTCCCAGTCACTTTTAATCTTGTTGGCTGATAGGTGACTGAAGATGAAAAGGTTTCCACAGTTAAGGATCTTGTGTCAGAATGTCTCAACATCCCACCAAACCAGCAGCGATTACTCTATAAAGGGAAAGCACTTGCAGGTTGATTTGTCTAACATGTTTTTCACAAACTATAGTTTTTTTGTTTCTATATTTGCAATTTCACTGTAGACTGATTTGATTTAAATAATTTTAATATATAAATAAATGTGTTCCTATTACAACTTTACCAAAATGCAACACATGTCTGTTTTAGTATTGCAAAATAGTTGAAATGAACACAAAGTAGCATGAAATTTAAGTAATGTATATTGTATTATAACCTTAGATTCCATTGTCGTAATTAATAGTATTACCACTAGTTGCTGCAACTTGCAACTCTATCGATTGTTTTCTCTTTAAGATGAACATCGATTGAGCGATTACTCCATTGGGCCAGAAGCCAAGTTAAACTTGGTGGTCCGACCAGCTGGAGAGAGGGCCGGCGCTGTAGGGATGGCTAGCAGCAGTACCAGTCTGCAAGGGGGTGTCTGGCAGTCTCTTTCTACTATTCTGGCTAAACATTTTAGCCCTCCAGATGCAGCCAAAGTCCAGGAGCAGCTCATCAAGGTCTGATTGCTTTGTGTTTTTGGTTCTAACTAGCATTATGTCACTTGTTCACATTTGTTGTCATAGAAACAATACATTGTATGAACAAGAAAATCTATCCACAATACAATAGCCTCAGGTGTTGATTATGATCAAATGTGATCATTTCATAGCTTGCCCATAGTGGTAGGCAAAGTTAGTACTTAGTACTTACTTTTAATTAAACCCATAATCCACCAAGATGACCGCCTGAAAGGCTATCCTTCCCACACAGGCACAGTCTGGGGACCATGGGGGATAGCATACACAATATCAAATAAATCAAATAAAATCTTCAACTTTTCTAGGCTATTGGGTTTTCATGAGTCTGTCTTCATTGGTACCAGCTTGGTAGATTATAGTCTTTTAATTTGTTTAGTAAAGTTATACATAGCAGGTTTAAATTATGTTCTAACATCAAAACAACTGTAAAGCACAATAGTTAAGTTTTGTCACAATATATAATGTACTAAATACTTTTTTTATTTTATTTAAACTGTCTAACCTCTCTCAAGGATTACGAACGCTCACTTCGACAACTCAGTCTAGATGACATTGAGCGCTTGGCCGGACGACTCCTTCATCCAGACATCGAAGGCATGGACAATTCCTATATGGATTGAGAATTTTAGCTATGGGATTCTCAATGGTGTCGGTCAGTGCTTGGAGATGCGTACAAAATATAGAGGGCAGGGCATGCGGATTGCCTCAGGTGTGGTTGCTCAGTGTACATGGATAAAACTCTGTTGGTTATCTCAGCAATAGGGCTTTTTTTTATCCAAGACCAAATGGCTTAGATACAAAATCATGGCCTCTTTGTCACTGATATTAAAAGAATTGCATTAGACTTGCTGGTTTTGCTGTTGGTTTCACATGACTGACTGCTGACGCTCTTATAGGGCACACTAACTTCTGTTGGAGAATATTTATTATTAATGTCTGTGTTGCAGATTGACCAGAATATGTTCTGTATAACTGTGCAATGGCAATGTATGTTTTATCTGGCAACATATTGGTGTTCATTGTATGATTTGTAAATATCATGTTTATACACACACATTAAAACAAAACCAGAAATCAACTGCTTGTCTGCTGCTTCAGTGTATTATATTTTATATGGAGAAGTTGACTGTTGGGGAAGTTGACTGAATGGCAAGTATGAGTGTGCTGAGGCAGGACTTACTGATCATTGGTTACTATCGACCAACCAAATGGTTACTACTTTTTAGACCAATCACAGAATGAGGAGACTGCTTGCTCCTCCTCCAGGTTACTTGATGTCCCTTACTGTCAAATTTTGATAATATTTTTGTAAGGCCATTGGATTTCTACGGAACTAGGTTTTTATTTTGAGTGTGAAGTTACAACGTTGGTGGATAAGGAGGACATTTCAGGTACGGTATGATGGCATTAACCACAAGCTGACGTCCCCATTAATGTATTTAATTTCTCTTAAGGTAGCCACAGCTAGCGTTACCGGTAGCGAATGCAGTTTCTAATTCTTACTATGGTTTATATTCCATGTCGTTAAGATATATGTTAATACGTAGTTACTTAAAGTCATTTGTTTTATTTAGACATTCTATCACAAACCGGGTATCTTACAATACACAATAGTCTTTACTCACCGTGGCTGATGTCGATTTGACTCCTGTCAGGGCGTCGCTCCGTCATCAGGACCACTAAAGCCATTGGTAAAGCAATGCAATTGCATCCTTACGGCATTCATACAGGCCACAACAGTGGTACAAATACATCTACTTGGGTTAATTGCGTAGTTTAGTTAATTGCATTGATTCAACGTCTATATTTAGGCAAGATTTGATTTCCTGTTTATAGCAGCAATTCATTTGTTGTACTATTTCTTATCTCATTCTACCCCTTTCACATTTTGCTGGTCCTGACAAATGTGAAGTGAGTTGAGTCCTCTATTAATTGGTACAATGGAGGCACTCATTCCCATCATCAACCGGCTGCAGGAGGCTTTTCTGACTGTAGGAGCCGACATTGTTCAGCTCCCACAGATAGTGGTGATCGGTTCTCAGGTAGGCTATAGTGTGAAAACACTGCCCTTCTAACATGGTCACTGCAAACTTTGAATTTGTCACAATACTTATGTATATAACCAAACCAACCAACTATACAAACTATTGCATACCTCTTCAGAAACAAACAATTGAAAAGCTTTCTTAATATTTTATGAGTGTTACATACTTATCAGGGCTGGTATTCACAAGCATTTTATCTTACTGCTAAGAGTACTCGTAAATCTCACAAGTTACTAACTAAAAGTTACCCCCTAAATTCTATTAACAAAGCTTCGAGACTAACTTTTACTAAGGAATTTAATTTAAAGAACTCTTAAGCTAAGATAAAGGGTGGTGTTGACCCTGTTGCTATGTATGATGCCATGTTTCATGAACAATGGTTGGCTGATAGGGTATGGGCCTGTCAGTGAGTTTATGGGCTTTACCTGTTAAAAATAGCAGTTGGCTTCATTGGCAGCTACAATCCTATTTTAACAAATCGACATTTTCAAACTTGAAATATATAGCCATTTGTTTCCATTATAATGTGATCAATTTGTAGCAAAAATAAGTGAGAACTAGTGTTGATGACCAAACACAAAATAAAAACTACACCATTAAAGATGGGTATTGTTGTAATGGTATAACCAATGAGTGTGTGATCATTTCTGGTGGTATTTGCAGTCTCAGGACAGAGATGGCATAATTCAAATAACAAACAAATGCCACAAGTAGCAGATATTAGCCTAATTATTTTGAAATACACCAGTAACACAATGTTATATTTTGTCATTCAGTGCTAAACCGCTTTGTGAAATACTCTAAGACAAAAATTAAGAGTTAAGAGCTACTTTTAGCCTTAAGATGTTTTGTGAATACCAGCCCAGAACCTTCTTCTGCATTTATCTGGACTATCAGAGCAGTGGGAAGAGCTCTGTTTTGGAGAGTCTGGTTGGAAGGGATTTCTTGCCTCGGGGATCAGGAATAGTAACAAGACGACCCCTGGTGTTGCAGCTGGTTAATGTGGCTCCTCTGCAGGAAAGAAAACAAATAGAAAATGGTACTGTGCTCTGTTTGTCTTTGTGTGTGTGTGTGTGTGTGTGTGTGTGTGTGTGCGACTTTAGCACAATAACTATTTGTGTAAAATGTAATGTAGGATGTGTCTCTAGGTCTTAACTTGTTAAACTACTAATAGATGTATGTAAACACACTTTCTTGTAACACAGTCGGTTTCCCTCTTTATTGCTTTTTTTCTAGGAAATGTGGTAAAACTGAGCGTGTGTGTGTGTGTGTGTGTTTAGTAACTTTTAATAACCCCTCTTGCCAATTGTCTTTTTTGTTTATAATGTGCGCCAGTATCTATTTTATAGTTAATGTATGCTCATTAAATATTTTACTTTTAAAAATGTACTTTTTTTTTTCTTTACTGGTGTCATTGTGTTGTAATATTTTTCTATGTTCTTTTATGATTTCACTAAATACTCTCTTTTCACGGTTTGTTCAGGTATCAAAGCTGAAGAATGGGGTACATTCCTTCACTGTAAAAACCAGGTACATTTTAGGGGTGTGTGTGCCCACGCATGTACAATATATTGTAGGCTATACACTCTATAGAAAATATTCAGACCCTTTCACTTTTTATTGTTTATAGATTTCATTTTAAATTCATTGTCATTTCTGCCTATTACTCTACACTCAGAAAATTATAATGGAAACATACACTTTTTTCTATAAATGTACATTTATTTATAAAGCACATTTAATAACAACCATTGTTGTTCATGCTGTACATAAACATCAAAACAAGAATTTAAAATAAATGAAACAATAATAACAAGAATACATGCATACAAAGTGGCTGTATATGATATTCTGCAGCACCTCAGACCAAAACAAATGCTGCATGGGCCACACACACACACACATTAACATTCATGCAAGGCCGACTGAAAACCAAAAACAGCTTAGGACTCTCTGCTTAGGACGCATGCTACTATAGCTTTATATAGAAAATAGTGTTGCTATATTAGTGTGTAATTATTGTATACCTTTAAGTATGTCCCTAAGCTCACTTGAACGCCAAAAAAAACAAAAATGAGATTTGGTGGTAGGGGATCTCCTAATATAAATACATAATTCCAATGTCTAAGGACAGAACACTTTATGGAATATGGAGAAGGAACTGGTTACATGATTTAAAGGGCCTGGAAGTGTGATTAAGTAGATCAGTGATACATAATGGAACTAATCCATATAATGCTTCAAAAACAAGTAACAGCAACTTACTGTAAAACCGATTCCATATTTGACTGGTAACCAGTGAAGTGAAGCTAAAGTAGGGTACGAGATGACCGCTCCATAATATGGCTGCTGGACTGTTGAAACTGCAAGCATGATAATAGTGACTGACAAATTCCAGTGTACACAGTTAGTCTATTTGAAAAGATACAAGCGCAAATAACAATCTTCAGATCGTTATAGAGAGGATGTTATTTTGTCAATGGTGCTAAAATGAAAAGATTTGTACTTTTCACAATAGAATTGATTTGATTGAAGTCTTTTATTGCAGAATCAAAGATGATACTTGTCAACTAAATTTCTTGCACTGTAGTGCACATTCATGGATAAATGCCTGACATTCTTGGATACATAATCAATTAAATATGGGGGTGCCATATAATATAGCTTCAGTCTCCGATCATTTAGTTGGAGAATATGTTTGCCATCCATTAATTTAATGCAGTCAGAAATGTACTTCAAGAAGTTAATATAATCAGGTATATATATAAATTATGCTGTGTATCATCGGCTTAACCGTATTACAGAATGTAATGCAGGATTGAGCCTTGAGCTACTCCACAAGTGAACAATGCCAAAGAGGATGTTGTTGTACTATGACCCCTGATTGGAAATTATCCAAATAGTTATTCATCCATCCATCCATCTTCATCCGCTTATCCAGAGTCGGGTCGCGGGGGCAGCAGCTCCAGCAGGGGACCCCAAAC
>JAODUE010009736.1:0-28140 GCA_027564755.1 Amblyopsis hoosieri | reverse complement strand
ATATACACATATACATATATATATATACATATATATATACACATATATATATACACATATACATATATATATATATATATATATATATATATATACACAACAATTAACTCAAATTACAGCTGCAATGTATTTCATTAGGCTGTGATTCCATTTTGGTAAAATAGTGTTACATTTTAGGCTATCATTTATAATATGTCTCATTGTCAGATAGATTGCTCAACCCATTGAGACATTTCAGAATCATAATGTTCTATCTGCGATTGTACCCTCTAATAAAATTGATTTACAAATATGTCAACATTAAGGTGAGGATCTTAATGGATTATGGACAAAATAGTTCTGAAATAGGGGATGTAAAACATTGATGCTCAATATCTCAGAACTACGCTTTGAGCAGATAGAACCTTAGTCCCAAGGTCCTGATTTTCATGTGTACACGTCAGTAAATCTGTATTTCATGAAACATTAACAGAGTTTACATCATCTATTTAACTATGTAATGCTTTTACTCACACATCTACAGATACTAACTAATCTTGGTAAAGTTGTAAATGTATGACTGTATCATTACCAGATAACACCACAGACACACTGCAACATACAAGCCATTCCAGTATGACAGCTGTCCCACATAATAATAATATTACTTACAGCGTGCCAGCTGTTTTGTAGCGGCAGGTGGAGCCTCCTCATTAATGCCTCTTACAAACTGTTTCCTCCCCACCTCTTTCAGAGGAGTGAATCATCTCACACCACCGGCAATTAACTTCAAATATGAAAGAAGTTAGGCTATTCTAAACGGAACATACGGTATTTTGGAGATGCATGACAGCACAATGAAGACGTTCATGTATAACTGTTAATTTGAACGGGGATCTGGAAACTGACACCTTGTTGTTTTTACAAATTACTTAACACATGGAGCAGGTTTTCTTTTTTATACTTTGATACCGACCAGAAGGCAGACTGCTGCTGCTGTAGGCCGTCTACTTCTACTCCATGCATGGTTCAATCAGTTTGTTAATACCGCGTATGAAACACATTGAAACCATTTAACAGCCATATAGGCTACGATTTGGACTAAATGTCTTTTTTTATTTTTAACTGGCTATGGAGGCTATCTCTATGGTTATTATGGGCAAAAAAACAAAATACCCGGTAAATCTGAGACTCCGTACTGAAAGTTATTCTGCAACAGGGTGCGCACGTCCACATTAAATGCAGACAAAAGACTGGTAGTACTTGTAGTTCTAGCCTATTCAAAATTCAAGAATTTAACATATAGCCTAACTGACACGTACGCCAAAACAATACATAAAAGTGATGCATTTGCGCCTGAAGATATGTGTAATTGGAGGAAATGTTATCCATTCTTTTCTAACCCGGATTGAATGTAACGCAACGTAACCCGGATTGAACGTAAAATGTTGACCATATTAACGTAACCCAATGTATCCAATGTAACCCGGATTGAATGTAAAATGTTGACCATATTAACGTAACCCAACGTATCCAACGTAACCCGGATTGAATGTAAAAGGTTGACCACATGGAAGAAAACAATGGTGCCCTACTCTATTTTAGATTTCAGTAGATACATTTTCCCTTTTGAGCTGCATTTATATTCACGACTTAATTTATATATATACACACTTTATCCAGAATGATAGGCTACGTCTAATTTAGACACGCTACGCACAAGCACACATCCACCGATCATCATCATCATCCTCATAATCTTACATACAGCCAAACATGGTGAGCAAGAAACACAAAATATTCTTTATTAAATATACAAAAATTGTAAACTTTCCAATCTTCTATTACTTTATCCACCAGCTACACATTCTGGGACAAAGAAAATCAGTTAAAACACATTTTTTAAATATTTAAATGGAAGACATGGAAACAAAGGTTATTCTTGCTTGACAAGTGCAGCGTAATTTGTAACATTATGAATATTTTGATAGTTCAGCAGAACTACAGTGACAAGGTGTAGGTCCAATGTTGTGTATGCATAATAACAAGAGCTTAATTCACAAAGAGCACTTATGAGATGCTGTACTGTGACTTAGATCTAGCTATACCAATCAGCAGAGCATTGTTTTGTAGGTATGAGTAGTGCAGCAACATACACAAAGTCACGTTGGAATACTTGGTGTATCAAATCTGTTCTATATATTCTTTTGTTGCTTATTTTCTCTCCATATACATACACTTCTTTCTGTGAGCAATGATATAAACAATAATTGTAATTGTGTTAGTTAGATAAACAACTCAGTGAACAGATGGCTTTTTTTTTATAATACTTGCCCTGAGCCCTAGCAATTAAAATCAAGTGCAATATTTAAACAAACCTAATGAATATTGAACCTTTTAACAAAACAAAATAAGGCAGCATTTGGCATTTCCATACATCATATATGCTGTAAATATATGGTATATATCCCTTTGTAACACACCTGACAGTTCAAGCGATACACAGCGTGCTTTAGCGGAAGCGCATGAGACACTCTGACAGCGGCGGGTCAAGTAGCAGCACGTTGGGTGTTTGTTTCTCCTAACAGTGGAATCACGTTGATAACGCAGCGTTGGAAGGCAGAAGCATGTGTTCAAAGAAGCTGCGATGCCTGATACCTCTTGGTTACTGTATCCTACTGTCTTCAACTGATTACATCACAACCCATACATGTCCCCATCGGTTTGCTGATGAAGCCGAGGATCATGGGTAAATTCAAGACGGCGTTAGGAGTAGGATAGAGATGGGGTGGGGGTGAGTTATAAAAAATAAAAAAAAAATGCTAAATATGGTCATCTTTTGGAGTGCATTAAAAAGACAATCAACCATTACTTTTGGGGATAAGAACACTTTTGAATATCTTTCAAACCTCAAAATAAATCCCAATACTGTACACATGACAAGAGTGAATGTTCCAGCACATAGCTGTAAGAATAATCAGTGCACTCACTATATTTTGGGAAACATTTGAGTCTCAATCCAAAATCAGACATACATAATATGGCAAAACTGACTATAAAATATGCTTTTAATTTAATACACGGAGCAATTCTTTCAAAAAGCTAAATATCCAAAGATGTGTGGCAGGATCTCTGACTAATCTCTGGCTACATTTTGTTCTCCACCAAATAGCATATGCAGAAGTTTGGATTGAAACCCAACATGAACTCTCTTTCGTGAAGTGAACAAGTGAGGAGCAAATGGTGAGAACAGAGGCCAAAAATGGAAGCATTTGGGCTCTGGACCTGCTGAGGGGCTTTTACCTCTCCATTAGCTTAAAACCAACATAGGTATGACCTGAAAAACAACCTGAGAGGACCCATTATGATTTCCTACATTCACAACGATCAATCCCTTCTAACGAGGACACGTTTCAGTAGCATGCATGTCTGAAAAGACATCGCCTGCACAGTCAGAGTGGCTCATTTGTTGTATCAAAAAGGACAGCATAGCAGTGAAAAGACTAAAGAGCTGTTGTGGAGGCTACAGATGCGTACTGTTCCGTGTCACTTGATCTTGGAGCGCACTTGCAGCAGGGTAGGTGTCTGCTCCATGATGCGCACCAGGAGGGTGTCGATGTAGTCCTCCAGATCGCGGACCTGCGGCTTCAGCTTCTTCAGCTCAACAGTGCGCTTGGCCAGCAGGGCTGCCTGCTGCTCCAACTCTACCTTCTGCCTCTCCAGCTGCGCCTCCCGCTGCAATAGCAGAGCCACCAGATCATTGTGGGTCAGGTGGTAGTAAGACCCCGCCCCCTCCGTTAGAGACTGCCAATGAGAAGGGAGTGGAAAAGTGTGAAATATTGTGAAATTCATCAAACTTATACATTAAGTAAATATGAATAAACATGACTAAATTAAGGCTGAGTGGTTCCCTAAGGGCAGCTGTTTTTATATATATACTGTATAAAAGATAAAATAATAATAATTAATTATTATTATTATTATTATTATTATTAATAATAAAGAATATAAGATAAATAAATAAATCATTCCATCAATCATAGACCTTTTTCCTGTCTGATTCCTGTTCACTGAGCTGGCTGCTCCTCCCAGGGTGGATGGTGGACTTGAGCTTCTCCAAGCCGCTTGCCAGAACCGAGCGTCCCTCTGTCTTCCTCTCGTCCACTGTGGCTGTGTGGAGGGGCTTCACCAGGTGGGGGCTGCAGGGGGACACAGCAGCTTTTACTGACAGCACAAACTAGGAGAGACAATTTTGCCCACCGTTTCACACCAGCTACGCCTCAGTGGTTATTTTAGTAACCCAATTAAGCCAGTTCATCCGCAAAGGACGAGGGGCAAGGGAGGTTAGGCAGGTGCAGGAAGAAATGCCTAAAACGAATATGAAATACCAGAAAAGTAGAACCTGTACAAGATGATGCACCAGGCATGTTCCAGGTATGTGCTAAATGAGTTACTACTGGAGAACACGTAAATGAGTGAGGAAAGTTAATCATCGACACAGATAGCATAATGCTGCTCATTCTTCAGCCATGGGTCTTTATTGAGATGTTGGTGTGTGGCTGTGTTCTAACGCAGCCAGCCACACAAAGCTAGCTGGTCCCATGGTGGGGGGAGGGGGAGGGGGCAGTAGGGGGGAAATAATAACTGCTAATTGGACTGAGTCTGCCATTCGTCCCCTATGGCCACAGAGCCAGGACACACAGACACCTGCAGTGGAGTGTGCTTAATGTCAAGGCGTCTGCATGCATTTGTGTGGCGTTGTCAAGAGAGATAATTAGAGACAGGAGAAACACCTTTAGATTCGCCAGCAGAGAGCGTAGGGGAAGCAGAGTGGCAGAGGAAGGCGCAGGACACAGGGCAGAACATTCCGGAAGCAGGAAATAAGTGCTTGCTCCCCACCGTTTCACCCAGCACTGGAGCGTACGTCACCTCACCTGTTCTGCTGACTGACTGCCCGCCGCCACGTCCCCTGGGGAGAGGCTGCTTGTGAGGCGTCTGTCCCAGGCTCTGTGCTGCTGGGGCGACGCCCCACCGAGGCAATGGCAGGGGTAGGGGAGGAGCAGAGCGCTAAGAGGGAGCTACGTTCAGGAGTTAGAGGAGCAGCAGGGAAGAGCAGAGGAGGAAGAGACTGTGAGCCAAGCTGGCCCACGTTAGAAGACATAACGAGAATCTCCTCGGTTTGGGTGCGTTGCAGCTTCGCAGGGTGTCCTAAGCAGTCCCCTAACAGCTGGTTCCTTTTGACCTGTTTGCTGAGCATATCATCATCTGAGCTACACCTTATATGCACGCCGGTTAGTGCTTTACCAAGTGTTGGTAAACCGACGTCATCGCCTGCTGTGAAACCTGGTGCCATCCTGGGCTCAGCCAGGCAAATGTCTTCCGACTGGAACCACCCTAATTCTTCACTTTTCAGTTTTCCACCATCAGCGGAATCTGCTCCACAAACCTCTGACATGCATAGTGTTGAGTTAGCAGAGGCTAGCCCCTCAGCCAGCTGTTTAGCTACAGTGCCCTCTACGCCATCAGAGACATCTGAGGAATTGTACGACAAGCAGGTCTGGTAATGTCGCGAGTCAGCGCTTCGATACAGGCTCCCATCAGATAGCCTTGTTTGCAGCACAGCAACCTCAAAGCCTTGTCTGGCATCTGTTCCTACTGTTGGTGCTTTGTGAGAACTGAGCAAGGCCTTTTGTGAGAAAAGGCCCAATCTGCTGTTGTCAAGGAGTGATTCCAGCAATGATAGCCTGTCGCCAAATGAGGAGTTCACGGTGTAAAATGATGGATGTTCAGAGGCTTGTTCATCGTCCAACAGGACAGGATTACGCCCGTCTATGTCACTTTGTGATTTATTGTCCTCAGCCTCAGGTTGGCTTGGTGACTCAGAACATGCATACATGTCCAACTCTGTCACAGTGACTGTGGTGGGGTGTGCGTATTGCTCTAGTGCCTCAAATCTGACAGGTTCTATTTGTTCTTCATGATTTAAGATGGGATCAATCATTCCCTGAGCCATGTTTTCTATAGGAAGATTATCAGACCTGTCGACCACCTTATCCTCAGATTCTGAGTGTTGTAGAACTTGAAGCACAGTCTGCGTCTCGCAGAAAACAATGCAACTGTCACTTTGTCTTTCGGCATCTTCGGAAAAAGTAGATGAGAACTTCTCTGATGAGGAATAAGAAGACATGCTGGACAGGACATCCTTGTCTACTGAACTTCCAACGTTCCAACTTAGACATGGAAATGAGGGGCTACGTAAAGGGCAATAGTCATTAAATAAGATTTGCTGTGCATTAGTGCCTTTTATACCATTAGTGTTAGTGGCATGCTTAAATATCTTAGTATCAATACATGAATCCAACTCTGGTGCATTAGTTGTAATAATCATTCTGTGACTTACTCCCTCCCCCTTAGTGTCAAGAGATGGCGCAAAAGACTCAATGTTTTCTGTGTGAGAGGAAGTCACTGAGCCAGGGGTGTTATTCCTTTCAAATACAGGTTCTGTATTTGATGAGTGAATAATGTTAGCATTTTGATTAGCACCAGTTTCATATGTACTGCAATGTTCCAGGGGAGCGGTCACTGTGTTCTGCTGTGGCTTGCATCTTGAGTCCTCAGGATCCTGGAGGCGGCCAGCTGCAAAGGCTTCAAAACAATCGTCCCAATCCGTCTCCACTTCCACTGACCTGGCAGACTTAAAAGGGTTGGAAGATGTCCTGCATCCATATTTGGGCAGGTAAGGATGAGGCTGTTGATTAGCTTTGGCCTCCAAGTCTGTCGCCGGACTTGTGTCTACGATGGCGTCTACAATAGCATCAGTGTTTGCATCCAGCAGGGCAGGGTTATATGCACCTGTCTGTGAGAAGAGTTGGGCTATCGGAGGTCGGGAACCGGTAATATAGATCAGAGGAGGCAGCGAGGGCTTTAGTTGGGTTAGCATGTCCCCATAGAAGGGGTTACACTGCTGGAGGAGGAAGAAGGGGTTGCTGGGGGACATTGGGCGTGGAGTGGTTTGTGTGTGGCAGAAGGGGTTAGTGTGGTGCAGTGGAGAATCCACAGAGGCAGGATGTACAGGGGGGGCCCGGGGGTGGTGAGGAGGGTGGAGGAGTGACATGTGGGAGTCAGTGCTGGGCTCTAGCTTTGGTGACACCACCAGGCTGTGAAAGAAAGGGAACACCGTCCTCTGCATTAGTGCGGTGGCTTACACTGGCCCTTACTACACACAACACAGCTCAACAGGTAGACTTGATTGTGCTATAGCGCAGGCACAAACGCGCGGGTGTGTCAACATTGTGAGTAGAGAGGAGAGCAAGGCCCTCAGGTGTGGGAGGGGCATGTGTCCTCTATGTTTCAAACATAACAATAGCAGCACATGATCATATAGATACAGTGGAGTAATAGTGTCCTGAGCAAGGAATGGCTTGGCTCTGTGAGTGTGTGTGTGTGTAACCCAAGCTGCTCTGATCTTTGTTTTCATAGCCGGTCTGATCGTGCATGTTAATACGTGTGTGTGCGTGTGTGTGTGTGCGTGTGCAAGGCCCACAAAGCATTTGTATTGGTCTGATATTCTGGTGCGTAGTGTGACATCTAGTGTCAGGAAGCACTTACATAGTTCCTTTACAATGGTCTTCTAATCACCTAATTAGTTAGGTGAACGTGTAAGATCAGCAACACAAGACCAATAGAGTTAGCCTCGCGAGGCCATCCTGACCTCGCAAGCGTCCGTTTAATTTCGCTGCGAGAACCAGTCTGGAAAGCCTAGGAATAATTTTGAATGTGTCCGAGCAGCAACTGAACTTACCAATCAGCGTCATATTGATAGCTATACGGGCGTTGTTCAGGTGAGCAGCGTGATTTTGGTTTGCCGACAGCGAAAACGACCGGATGGTTCAGCCAATCAACTGCAAAGTGCCTGCTCTCAAACTGTTTAGATGGATGCTTGCCCAGATGGACGTGTGACTACCAATATATCTGGCATGCCAGGTTACAATAGAGTAGGGTTGCACAATTAATGGTATATTAAATGAGGTTGCACATTGACCACTGTATAATAGCATCCTCAAAAGGTTTAGTGCCTGAAGGCTAAGCAGGTTAGGATACTGCACCAGTTCTATTACAAATACATTTAGCAATTGTTTACCCTAATGGAGAAGAGGTCAAGATAATAAATGGAAAGATGGATTTAGCAATTGTCTATGTTTATTTGTTTTATTTGTGTACTGTATGCAGTTAACATAAAAACCTAATTTTAAATATCATGGATAATAATCACAATATCAAGGAAAATAAAATGTATGTAATAATCATGGAGACCAATTATATGTATTGTTCTGCACAAGGACACTTCTGTACAAAAGATCAGGAAAGTTTCTCGTAGGTTGATTGGTTAATTTGGGTGCAAATAGAAATATGTGGTTTCCATAACAGCAGCTCCACATCCCAGAGGCCATGCCTGTGACTGTCATGTTTGTAGAGGCGCTGATGTCATTTTTGGTGCAACTGGACATAGTGATTGCACAGCACAACCAGTGACTTGTATAGTTGAAGAGCTAGCAGAAACACTGCACACACTGACCTCTGATCAGTGTCCTCACAAACACACTTTCTATTCAGTGTGTGGACACTTGGACTGACTCTGCATAAGCTTACTGTAAAACCAACAATAACAACATACCTGTGTTTTACACAGGTATGTGTAAAACACAGGTACTTGATTGACTTGATTTGAAGTAAGACTGACATTTAAAGGGCAGAAATGTACTTAATTTAACGTGGTGCCAGGTACCAGCACCAAGTAACTTAATTTAACGTGGTGCCAGGTACCAGCACCAAGTAACTTAATTTAACGTGGTGCCAGGTAGCACCAAGTATGAGTTTAAATGTGTGTGTGGGTCAGGGTGTGTTTATTAAAAGGTCATCGTAGTAGGTGCAAGAAGCAGAAAGTGCTGCTATTTCCTCTACTAAATGATTACTGTTATAGCTGCAGAATTATCATGCACGTGCACGCGCACACGCACACATTGAGCTATACACACTGATAAAGTACACTCACTCACACACACACACACACACACACACACACACACACAGAGCTATACATACTGATAAAGTACACTCACACTGACACACACGCACATGCACGCAGAAACACACACACACGCACACACTGAGCTATACACACTGAAAGTACACTCACTCACACACATACACACACTGAGCTATACATACTGATAAAGTACACTCACTCACACACACACACACACAGAGCTATACATACTGATACAGTACACTCACACTGACACACGTGCACGCAGAAACACACACACACGCACTTACTGAGCTATACACACTGATACAGTACACTCACACTGATGCACACACACACACACACACACACACACACACACACATTGTTTCACTCTGTGAAAGAATAAACATTTTAAAAGCTTACATCACAACAGTTCTATTAAGTTTGACATCATGGAGGTGGCTGAGCTTTAGCTAATTCCATGGGAGCATCTCCCTGCCCTATCTGCATTGCAGCTCTCTGCTGCAACCAGAGACTGGCCACTGACTTCTGGAACCTTCTGGAACTTTCTCCTCCTACACAGCGTGCAAGGTGCACCACCGTGGTGCAAGATAATCTCCACTAGCAGCAACAGCCACTCCCGTCCATGAGTAGAGCTTTGGAGTAATGCTGCCACTGTTAATCACTAGTGCTTCTACAACTGCACCATATGTAGCTAGCTACCGTATACAGTATTTACCCATGCGTTAAGATGAGCTGAAGATCTAACCTGGGCCCTGTGCGGCCGAGGTTACAGTCTTAACCACGCACTGCACAGTAACCGCACCACACTCACTTAGCAGTACGCTCTCTCAAACAGTCAGACAGCTCACACTCCTCGAAAGCATTCTAGCAGCCCTCCGAGCCCAGGACGTCTGTCTAAACGCACACTGGTGGCGACGTTCAGCAGCAGGAATGACATTAGAATAAGTGTTCATTTTGGCAGCAATTTTTGATTTAGTCTTAGTTTTAGTCTTTAGATCAAAATGCTTAATAGTTTTAGTCACATTTGAGTAATTTTCATTCTAAATAGTTTTAGTCTATTTTAGTCGACGAAAATAGAAAAACATTTTGGTCAACGAAAAGTAATTACATTTTAGTCAAAATGTTTTCTCTCTTTAAACAAATGCAAAAGTCTATTACTGGTATGGCCTGTTGCATGCAGATGGTATGGTAGCATAGTCGACAGTCAAACTATAACCCTTTTTTCAGCCTGGTAGGACAAAAGCAAAAAGTTATTTTGTCCCTTCAAATTAATTCATTCATTTGAACCTGGTAGGCAACCAAGGTAAGGAATCTGGATTAGCGCTGTAGGGTATTTGTTTACTTTCTAAGACCAGCGTGCGTATGGAACCGATCTGGTTTTCTGTCGATCTGTCCTACCTTGTCAGATTGTCCTACTGTAGCAGAAAAATTATAATTATATCTGTCGATCTGTCACTGCAGTAATGTGAACACGATCGTGACAAGAACGTCTTGCCTCAGCGGCGCGGGAAGGCAATTTCAGTTGGGGGTACTGTAAATTCTAGACAGTGGAATTTTTTAAATATATTTTTTTAAATAATGTAATTAATGGGATGGGCAGGAGGTATCCCCCATGAGAAATGGAAGAAAAAAAAAGAAGAAAGAAATTAAGCCTAGTGCAACATCGCTCTCCTGACAAATAAGCATCAACAAAATAAAGCCTACTGCAAAAATAACCTTTAGGCATGATACTGTACACGTAAAATTGGCAACACACCGTCCAGAACATAGCCTACAACCATATTTGAACACATGGCTATTTAGCCTAGCCTACTGATTTGCGACATGCCGGTCAGTGTACCGTTTAGAGGCTATCGCAGAACCTGAAACACCAAAAGGGGTAGCTGCGGTCAAACCATTCAGTATAACTTAATCTGAGTTTTAAGATATTGTTGGTAATTATATATAACCATACTATAATCACACTGTTTAGTAGCCTATGAGTTAGATAGGTGGCAAACATTAAAAACGTGTCTTAATGCAGACGGCAGAACACCGAAAGAAGGCCTATAGGGCGTTTGTGCCGGTGCCATAGTGCGTGCATCACTGCCAGAAAAGAAAAAATAGGTCCTACCGGAAGTTAAATCATTGATGCGATTTCAATCTTTGATAAACATGTGTTTTACTGTAGCCCATATTATGCTACACTTGTTATTACCAAGAAAGAGCCTACTATTTGGATAAAACATTTAAATAGTCCTGTGTCCAGTTTAGCACTGGCAGGGTTCTTGGGAGCACTTCATCCCAGTGCTTCATTAAAAAGCACTGCACACTTTTGTTTCTATGACAATATAGGATGACAACATTAACCACCGCTACGCAAGCTAAAACAAGTTTCTGTATGGTGATAAAAGCACTAGAAACATTCAATGTGAACAATATATGCTCATACACATTCCATTTTATTTCCCTGTTGTGATAGTGAGACGTCAACACAGTAGACAAAACTAGCGGAGCACTCTGAAAAAATACGCTAAGTGCAGAGCTTTTTCTCTCGACTGCTGCATGCGGACCAATTGAAAAAAGATGCTGGTGGGGCCTATACGACTTTGCACTACACTCCAGCCCGTCAACAGTTGGGGGTGCTGCAGCGCCCTCAGCACCACCTTCTCACACCTATGTCTCGCCTGCCAAATGTTACATTGTGCTGCGCACTCATATGTTCAGTTACAATTGATCATATGGTCTCGCCAGCCGGCTTTAACATTGTGCTGCAGTCTGCACACTTATTTGTGCAATTACATAATAAATCATGCACAGGCAGAATTTGTATATTTAAGTATGAAACTACAGTAAATACTGTGATATACGGGCAGAGTTTTTACATTTAAATGATAAGTTACATGGCTTCTAGTTGCTTGCAGTGTGTCCGGGCATTAAGGGTGGTCTTACATCACAATGTGTGTGTGTGTGTGTGTGTGGGGAGGGGGGAGTGGGCAGACTCCTCTTACCTGGGCTTGTTGTGGGGGTCCTTGGACCCAAACCAGCTCCTGTGCCTGTCCTGGGCAGGAGCAGGAGCAGGGCTTTGCTCAGGCTCCTCCTTAGACTGACTGTGTCCCTTCCCATGGGAGAACAAGTTCTTCTTGTGCTTCTTTCCCTGGCCTCCCTCTGCCTCAGAGGAGGCAGCGTGAGGAGCTGGCCGCTCCTCCTTCTCCTCCTCCTTGTCCTCCGTCAGCAGGGAGCCGCTCTGCTCCAGGGCGGCTGCGATGGCCGCCTTCTCCTCCTCGCCGGCCTTGTCGAAGGACCAGCGCCGTCCGTTCCCGGCGGGGCCCACAGGGAGCTGCTGGGCCCGCAGGCTGAGGTTCTGTAGGGACGCCGAGAGTGGCAGGGACCTGTGCAGTAGTCCCAGGCCCAAGGAGCATGCAGGTTTCCCTGGGCCCGGCTGCAGGGGCTGGGCCGTGTGGCCGTGGGTCCCATTGGTGAGCGCTTGGGCCTGGGGCACGGCCATGCTGATTTCCCCTGCCTCCTCCTCCTCTCCACACTCACTCTTCAGCGGGGACAGCTTGGGGGAGGTGTCAGCCGTGTGCTCTGCAGGAGGCAGGGGAAGACCACAAGGACAGAATTAGAAAGAGAGAGGTGAGGAAGACACAGAGAGAGAGAGAGAGAGAGAGAGAGAGAGAGAGACGGTCACAGGTAATCAATGGCATTTGGTGAATCACATTTTCAAGCAGGTCATTTGACCTTGCAATGACTGTCTGGCTTTTCATTGCAGCCTAGCCTCACTGAACGCAATAGCTATTTTAAATGGATTGATTTGCCTTGCTGTGATTGCTTAATGTTGTCTAGCCTAATCCAACCAATTACTCATAGATTCAAAGTGCAAGCCAATCCTGGACTCCAGTGATGCTAGCGCTACATCAATCATTTAAGGTAATTGGAATTAAGGAATTCAATAGGTGGAGTGTCTAAAGTATTTGTTATCTGTACACTGAAGTAACACTGCTAAATTGAGATTTTTTGAAGCAAGTATTATCAAATAATAATGACATTGTGGCTAGATTGTTCTCACTCCAGTGTTTTCGAGTGTAGCAACGTTGTGGGAGTCTATGAATGCCTTTAACCCTGCTAGCAGAGACACAACCACATCTAGGGGCATTTCAAAAGCTTTCATACAAACCATAACCCTAACCATGTGTTTGAGCCATGCATGCACTTCAACAACAAGTAAGTTCCCCTCACTAGTTCCTTATCGATAAGGAACTACAGACAATTCTACAAACAAATGCTCATTTTGCAATCCAGCTCATTAGACTACATTGTATCTGCGTGGGCGGGCTTATCTGTGAGGAACTGTGGACGGACCCACTCAAGATGGCACACACACCTCCTCTATTTGTGCTAGACAAGGTCTCATGCAGTGTCAATCATTCATAGGGCTCACTGGACTGCAGCAAAACTGTTAAAACATATAAAGAAATAAACCCTAACCCAAAACGTGCAAACTATCACATTTTGGTGCTGTCCATCACTAACTGACTTCTGGAGGCCTTTGATACACTGTCTGATAGAAGTAGCTCACAAATTCGACCTTATTGCAATATTCAAGGGTCTTTCCGCCACCACAACTCTACAAAATGAATCTTGCTTTTGTCACTTTATTAGCAATATGACTTAGATGCTTAGGTGGAGCTCCCCTGCACCTCCGTCCCACAATATCTGGATTACATATTTCCATTGTATAAAACTGGAAAAAATAAGATGCACTCCGACAGGTTCTATCAATACATGTCATACCATGTGTGGGCACCCTTCTTTGCATAGTTGAAGGCTGCACCTCTCTGCAACCTTTCATTTACATGTTCATTTACTTTCTCTGGTAAGATCCTGATCTCCCACTGGTGGTGGTAGTGAGATTGTTATATCTTTGGATGTCAATATATTCAAAGTGTTGACTCAGTAAGCACTGATGCTACTGTAAAGTATGTTACATTATTTTGATTTTACATATATATTATATTTTTATATTTTGTATATTCATTTCATCAAATGTCTTATAAAACTTTTTTTTTTTTGGGGGGGGGGGGGCATATTGATACTGTTTATATTTTTTGTATTAGAAAAAGAAACCTAAATAATCATTTAGAAGCTGTATTTTGTTAAAATGTGTATTTCCTAATACAGCTTTTTAAATGAGCTGGTTTTAACTGGAACCAACTGGTTTAGCAGCACACCCTTCACAGTACAGTCATGTCTGGAGCCCTAGGCCTATATCCTCCAGCAGCTGTGACAAGCAGAGGCAGGTAGGGGGCGCTGCTCACACTGCAGCTGTACACACACTCCATAGCGGGCTCCTCCTCACCGGGGCTGTTATCTGCCATCAGGTTGCTGCTGTTGCTGGGCGAGTCCGAGAGGTCCGAGACCACCACGCTGATGCCCGCCGTGGGACTGAGGCTGCCCCCCCGCGACGACTCGCTGCTCTCCGAACCCAGCGACGTGCTGGAGCGCGTGTCCGACGACTTGCGCAGCTTCCCGCGCAGGAAGAAGTTCCTCATCTTGCTCCGCCGTCCCTCGCCGCCCTCGTCATCCTCATACTCCTCTTCCCCGCCCCCGTCGCTTGGCAAACGCTGGCGCGCACGCAGCGAGCCAGGCAGCTCGGCGGGCGAGGGGTCGTCGTCGCACGGTCGCTTCTTCCCCCTCATGCGCTCCTTCAGCTTGCTGAAGGCCGAGTGGCTCTTGTCCTTCATAGCCAGGTCGTACATGCTGGCCGTCAGGTTGTTGCAGGTGAACTGGACCGTGGCCTGGATCTCTCCGCGCTCCTTCTCCTTCTTGCCCGTCTTGGAGTTGAGCCTGAACCACCTGGAACGGATATGCATCCATTCACCTCTGTCAGAGCAATAGACACACTGGAGTTCAATACACAGGCCTTCTGCAGCACACACACACACACACACACGCACACACACACAGTGAGTGACATACATGCTTGGCTAAGAGGACGGTGGAAAGCTTAAAGCCCAAGTGGGCAGTATACAGAGGTACAGGGAGGCAGAGGTCCCTACAATGTTTACTATCTGACACTGGGGTTGCATGCTTCACCCTATTTGCTTTCAATGATTCCTGAAACAATGCTGTGCAACTCAATTTAAAGAGGTTCAGTGAGATTGGAGGCTATATTTTGTGTGTGTGTGTGTGTGTGTGTGTGTGTGTGTGTGTGTGCGTGCATGTGTGTGTGCGTGCTCAACCTCCATCTGCTTCAGCCAAGTTGCTGACTGACAAACAAACACGTGTGTGTGTGTGTGTGTGTGTGTGGGTGTGTGTGTGTGTGCGCGTGTGCATTTGCGTGCATGTGTGCAGGGCAGCTCCCAGGTGTGAAGGTGCATAGCTGTGTGACGCAGGGCCTTGCTTAAGTGGGGCACGCATGCTCAGCATAAAACCTGTGCTGACTTGATGGGGATGGTGGTTTTATCAATCTGTACTTTGAAGTTAAACTGCACACCATGTGCAATAACGACACACGGGCTGGTAAGAAAACACAACTACAAATAGTGCTGCAAATTCACTCTGAAACACATTGACTAATTAATTTGTCAGTTTATCAGCATTGAGCGCCAGTAGAAATACAAACTACATAGAATCATGAAATACTGTGAATTACCCCTTTGTTATTTGTTAATGAGGTTGATCCCCCACACATTGGAAAAGCGTCTGTTTGTGTGTGTGTGTGTGTGTGCGCGCACACGTGTGTGCGTGGCCTGTCTGTGTATTCTGTAGCAAACAACAACCAATGTCAGCATGGCTATAAGAGTGTAGTCAGACATCCCATAATCTCTTGTCTTTGCCATTAGATATGGCAAGCAAGAGCAAGGGATAAAACTATGTAAACTATTTAACAATAACTACCTTAAAAGGCCATTTAAACAATTGCCCTCAACTAAAGGAGCACTTTATGCAACCACAAATCGCTGTTTGTCTACACAGCAACAGGTGGAGCAACACAAACATGTGAAACCAAACCATTAGTCATGGGAAAGTCTCATCTGCTTGCTCTGCTGACTAGCAAAAAACTAAACGGTATGACTTAAAGAAATTCCCCTTTAAACATTTTGCTCTCATTCTCTCTCTGACAGGTTGCCAATGGAAAATAAGAAGGTGTTGGTAAGAAACTGGCATATTGAGGCTATCAGAACTGGGGAAGAAACTGTGACCAGTCACCCACCACAGTTACATTATTTGATTTCCTGTGCTATAGAGCTTCACAACACCACAATAATGTCTTCCCTTTTTTATCATGAATTTCTTTGGCCTCATGTAGCTCCAAAACACAGAAGGATCACAAAAACAATCAATCACCTATCATTTATAGAATTTATATTGTAATTTTCTATTACTGTGTAATGTAAAAAAGTATGTTAAAAAAACTCAACAGCAATCATATTAGCCCTTAGATTAAACCACTGACAAGAACAGGAATTAGAATACACGGAAATGCATTTGCGTTTGAAATATTGAGCAGTTTTTTCACATTTAATTCATAATATACTAAGGCATTAATATAGCAAATGTGAAATAAGGTACATTATGTGGTACATTAAAGGCACAGTCTGCTATTGTAAGATAATTTTAAGATAATTGTAAGCTAATACACAAATTCAGAAAATTTCTCCTCGCAGTCCGCTACCATTCTCTGTGCTTGTTGAAAAAAAATGAGGTACTTCTACACTAGGGTTGCCAACTGTCCCGTATTAGCCGGGACATCACGTGTTTTGGACTTAAAGTGGTTTGTCCCGTATCTTCAAAGCCCTGGCTTAGTAAATTGGAACACAAACAAAGTGGGGCATTGGCTTCTCAATGTGTTTCAATCAGTGTGAAAATTGGGATTTTCTATGTGGGGGAGCCCTATTTTTCTTGTGAATTGGGCGTCGTACAATTTCGGTGCCAAATCAATACTTTTCACAGTAATTTGTTGACTGTTCCTAAGCCACCAGCGCTCACCACTAATCATAGTAATTTGTCGACGGCCCCTTAGTTGCCAGCGCTGGCATTTCTAATCTTTACCAGTTTTAAAACAAAAATGTATAATGTAAATTTAGTCTAAGTCTTCAACTCTCTTCCCTGCTCTGTACATGTTTTGAAGCCTGGCATTCAGTCCACAACTATCAAGGCCTCGTTCAAACAAAATAAACAATACACTGACTTGAACACAGCCTAATCGCCTCACGCCGCAAGTGTGCATGATAACAACCACGGTAATTAGTTTAAGCTTGTAGGTCCCAGAAACTATTATATTAACTGTAGTGATATTGATAGGAATGACTTGGGTTTTTTTCTGGTGATTATTTACACACGTTGATACTGCTGCATACAAGATAAAAATACAGTTTGACAAACTTTTTTTTCTTCTTGGAAACCACCCCCTAGTAGAGGCTTAGCCCACTATCCATAACTCTAAGTGAGATTACTGCTCCTTACCAAACATATTTTTTTTTCTTTTCTTTTTCCCAGCACCATAGTTTTGTCTGTGTACTATACTACAAAGCCACTTCTGGCAGTGGGTGCACACAAAAACACAGGAGACAAGGACAATATGACAGCGAAAACATGAAGAAAGTTCCTTAAAAGCACAGATGAAATAAAATCCACTGTAGTAGTCTGCAGCAATTCTCAGCATGTCTCTCAAAAACCACAACAGTTTCCCCTCCATTTCTGCCTACCCATGACTGTGCAAAAACAAGGGATGGAAATAATGGCCACACACTAACCCTGAGCGGGAAAGCTGCCAACTATGCCTGTTCTGTTCATCTACTCTGCAAACCAATAGACCTCGCCAGTCGTACGTCATAATGCCCATATAAGGACTTCTGGATCTAAGCGTTTTTCCCTATGAGAAAAAAATGAATGGCATTTTTGATTTTCTTCCTTACCACGGCCTGTGATTAACTCATGTGGCAAACTTACCTGTTTTGTCAAATACACATATTCTCACTGGAAACTACTAGTGTTTCTACATTTAGAGATCGCCAAGTAGTCAAAGTAAGCATTTTATTGCTCCGGCACATATAAAAAACTTCACCAGGATCACTCGAGGGACTGTGATGTTACCATAGCAACTTACATTAGTAAGAGCGCAGCTTTGTCTGTCCGTATTAGTTTTACAGTGTTTGCTTCCTTTTTCAAGGATGATCAAAAGAGTTTATCAAGGGGGAGAATCATTTTAAATCTGTGCATGTAGAGCAGTTCAGCTCAAGTCGAGGCCAGGTTAGAGTGCTTGTTAGGGCAAGCTACCGTATGAGAAGGGAAAGGTGGTACAATATTGCGTGTCAGCTACGGTAGCTAACAAGTAACATATTACAATATCGTCAGTTAATTTAGCAATATTATTAATAATCTTAATCATTTTCACTTTGTCCCAAAAGAACCCAAAAAGAACCCCAAAAGAAATGTAGCAAACTAAGCTACATGCAACACTTTGCCATGTTGCATGTAGCTTACTACATTAGTAGTAGTTCACTACATTTAAGCTATTTTTTTTCCTACATTTTATTGTACCAACATTCAAAAGTAAACAAACAAATAAACAGGGCAAAACTGTTCATTCTGTTTATAAGATGTATTCTCTGCTCTCGCTGTTCTTTCTATCACGTAAACTCAGTCTTGCCTTTATTCCCCCTCAATCCCCTGCATCAAAGTCTCAGGCATCAGCCCAGTGATTGGTAGGCCTACGTCTACGGCATCACCGTCATACGGAAGTGCTTCTGTCGGCTTCACATGTAGCCTAGGTCCGTGTATGTGATGGCATCACATACTGATTCTTAGCAGATGTATCAGATTTAAGCTTGAGCTGCAGATTCAAAACTGCTTGGGAAAATATAGCTGTTCTTTGGACGCTACCGCACTACTTGATCAATTAGTAGCTTCGCTACTGAAAAGCTATTTGATTCATAAAACAGCGCCGCTACCGCCACGCTACTCATAAATGTAGTTTAACTAGTAGCGACGCTACTGCCCAACACTGATTACGACAATGTATTTATTATTAACACTGTTAAAATATCTATAAAATAGTAATACTACTACTACTAAAGTAGTATAGTAATAGTATTAAAACTACTAACTAGCTTGCTGTATCCTTTTGAAGATTTGCACATTTTCGAAGGGAAATTGCGGTCAGAAACGAGAAGGTGCGAAATGCGAATGACCCGCTTGCACCCGCTTTATTTAAATCTTTCGTTTAATCTGCACCGTCAGTTAACTTTTTTTTTTTTTTTGCAGTTAGCAAACAGCATATAAATTGAAAACGAAGACCTCAACATATCTGAAATGTATGCCAAAAGCTACATTTTTTTAGCAGTGAATAAAACAGGAGCATGGCATAACCCAAAAGGAAACAATAAGAAAAATACCATTCTGCGATCCACAACATGTATAGCACATACGCTACATTAGCCACTTATGCTAACCACCACATGTATAGCAGATACCCTACATTAGCCACTTATGCTAACCCACCACATGTATAGCACATACGTTACATTAGCCACTTATGCTAACCCACCAAATGTATAGCACATATACGTTACATTAGCCACTTATGCTATACCGTACGCAGCAGAGTATACTGTACTGTGGATCCTGCAGTGTAGCATCAAAATATTCTAGCTATAGAATAATTTTAGACTCAGAAGTGCTCCCGTGACGACACGACTGGCGAGGTCTATTGAGAGCCGAAGTCACTTCCGCATTATCGGACGTTAGTTTGAAAAAAATATGTATGGTATTCAACGGCGAGAATAAAATTATTCTTAGATCCCGTTTGCTTTGTGACATGAATCACACATATGATGTTTGACTAATTAAAAGAAAAATTTTCGAGTCAATAAAGTCTCAGTTTGTCGTGCATTTGTTGAAGTACAAGACTGTGAAAATAACTAATTACAAACACTGTGTCGCGTAAAGGTCATGATGTTTTCGCGCCACAATCCACAAGCCAAAGAAAGCATTGTTTTGGTGACCTGTGTTGTGCGAGACCGAAGCTGTAGTTCACTAAGCGGTTACACACAAAAGTAAAGATTACTTTATAGTTTCACAACAAACTGCAACATTCTTGATTTAAACAATTATCTTTTAAATAGAGAAAACATCTACATGTGTACTTCGTGTCACAATTCAAATGGGATCTACAAATCATTGTATTCTCGCTTTTGACTACCATACGTTTCCAAAACTATGGTCCCATAATGCAGAAGTGACTTCGGCTCTCTATCTGGCAGCTAAAATTAAACCGTTTTAATCCCCATAGGTGAAATGTGTTGCGCTAACCAATCACCATTGGGATATTGCAACATAAAAGATGTGAAAGTGACTGGTGGTTTGACTGTAGTGTGAGGTAGACAAAAAAAAATGTCAGTTTCCTGTCCTGAAAAAAAAAATAAGCCTAGTAGCTGAATACAGTAGCTACATATAAGGAAACATGCCATGTAATATAGAATTGTGACGTTCTATCACCCTGCCCCTTTATCTTCAGACCTGTAAAGGCCACCCAGGGACCACAACAACAACACAGACTCATTTCATTCCACCTAGCAGATAAAATAAAAAAGAATATTGCATGTGGAGTGAGGTTATGACATCAGAGAACTATGAACATCTAATCCTGATATTATTCAACAAAACATATCTGTCACGTAGAGGAGCCGCTCCCAGAAAGAAACCCATTTACAACCGGTTTACCAAACCATCAGTGCCTGCATGAGCATGCATGCAGTTATAATTAAAGGTGGGTAAGTGATGCTGGAGAATTATGTTTAAACTAAACAAATAAATACACCTAAGCTCTCTCTCTCTCTTGATACTTCTACACAGCCCTGGCGCCTTAAATAGTAACATAAACAAAATGGCGAACACCACTCACATCAACGATGCCATAATACTTCACAATGAATTTCGATGTCTGATGAGGCGCCATGGTAACCTGACAAGACCAGATATCTGTGTCTGTTAAGACACATCCATCTAGGGAGCTGTCCATTAAACTTATTCAAGAGGGCACGTGCTTTCAAAAATATACTTTGTGTGTGATTGGACCAATAAATCTATGGATTAGATCAGGGGTAGGGAACCCTGGTCCTGGAGAGCCGCAGCCCTGCATGTTTTAGATGTCTCCCTGCTCCAACACACCTGATTCGAATGAATGGGTCGTTATCAGGCTTCTAACACACACACTTCTAACTTTTTTCATTAGGTCGTGGGAATGCTAAATAAGTCACACAAACAACTATGCAAGAACATCTAAATGAGGCCTACATGCAAGAACTGCAACAAAATGACTTCTGATTCACAACATTAGTCAAAAGTGACGCAGCGGATATATTTTTTTTATCTTTGCAAATAATTTCATCATTCCAGGTTATCCCCAATTAGGATCTTTATTTAAATGTATTCCTTTCTTACTCTGAATAAAAATACTTTTTGTATCACTACCTTTTAGGGTAACTTTGAGAATGTATATTCAAGAAAGAAAAAGGAATTATTTTGAGAATATATATTGTGACGTGTTTGCACTATAGTAAGACACAAACATCCATAACCATCAAGTGTATTCAATTCATATTTTGTTCATAAAGTAAGAAAATGAAAATGTTGTGTGGTAATCAAAAACAAAGTATTTAAAGGTACAGTCAGTGATTGTAAGTTAATACACTTTTTGTCAAATGTAGCAAATATCTCCTTACGGGCCTGCTAGCTGCCTATTCTATGTGCATGCTTAAAGGTTTATGAGGGATAATGTGTAACATTACACAACCTGCTGTTTAGACTATGGTCTTTCCATATGCACAGTACCTGAGATGTGGTTCACCTCTAATCACAACATCCTTAGTGGAACTTCTTTCACAAAAAAACATTTTGTGTGAATACAAACACAAGATTGGACAAGCACACACAATCCAATTCTGTCACCAATAAATACAAGTTGCTCTCATGAAACCGTGAACTGTGATTTTTTTAAATGCCCACATAAAGCTTATGTTATCAACACTGCTATTAGCTTAAAACTTAGAGCATAATTCAAAGATATCTTTGCCCTAGCATATTCATGTAATGTTGTGCATATGGGCGTGTATGTTTTTGTAAACAATCCGATTCCAGAGCAGCAGGATTCAGCTGTATACATCTGCTTCCCGATCATCAAAAACAGGAAACCATAACACGCTGCCCAGTCCCAGCACGATACAATCTCGTCATCTTCCTCCTCCCTGATCCATTTCTTCCATGACGCTGCTTTCTTTTAGGCTAACACTAGGAGGAACTGCTTCCTTAAAAGGTATAGTTGGCTATACTGCAAGCTAATGCACAAAGTGCTCACAACAACAAAGCCGTAGTACTACACTTTGTTTCAATGTGTGGTGGCACTGCAGAGGGATATTGGGATATTGTTTTGATTTAAGCTAAGTTAGCAAGCATTCTCGAGAGTGACTAACCCTGCCATTAAAACCCTGTCAAGGTAGGACAAGGAAAGCCAGAGAGACAACATTTCCAGTCACAAATCTCATACCAGGGGCATAGTGGAGTTTACATTTAATATAGTGAGCTATATAAATACTCCAAAATGTCAGCAGTAGGGCAGAAAGAGTTTAAAACCAAAACAATGTTTTTGTAACACTAATTTCAAACACAATAACACAGGGTTATTTTAAGTCACAATTAAAGGAATGTACCTTCAATCACCACTGTGGAATGCTACTTTGATTTTATGAGGGGAGGAAGACTAGCAAGAGTTGCAAAAACCTCAGGCAGTAATTAAATAATTTGTTCCGTTTTTGGAACATATTACTTTTTATTCAGTGACACACAGCCTTTTCATTGTAATAAAGATGAAATTAGTGAACTATATAAACCTAATTAATATTGTTGTTTTAAGTTGATAATTACAAGTTGCAAATGTTTTTAGATGGACTTTTCAGCTAAACTATTACTAATCTTGCGTGGTCAGACCCAGACTTACAGTATCATTCCATTGTCTATGTCTATCATACATACACCATAAAACATCTTGGGACATCTATGAGATATGTTGGCTTAAATGTGGGTTGGGTGTTGGCTGGGCGATATACCCATATTTAAATTATATCGGATTTTTTTCAAAAGAGATATAAATTAGACAATATTGTTTATATCGATATAGATATATTATCTGTTTATTCATAACTTTTTCGATCTGTTCGTATCTCCCTCCATGCCTGCACTTGGCCTGAGGAATGGAGTCAGGAGCAAGTTATTTAGTGCGTTCAGTGTCAAAGGGGCGGAGACACCAGAGAACGCTCACATATGTCGGCCTACTTTGAAGCGCACCTATTTTCAGAGTAGCCAATGAGAGAGCAGATACTGAGTCAAATGCTCAATTTCCGTTTCTGACAAACAGATACAGGTAGCCAGCTAGTATTACAAGGTACTGGTAATCAAAAACAAACATGGATTAAATTGTCATTATAGCTGCAATATTCACAACCTCTCTGCTATGGAATTAACCATGTACAACTACAATTAATGTTGCAAAAAATAAAATCACATTTCTGTCAGGTTTCCTGTTTATTCTCCTCACCTGAACATTTAGCCCATTTTATAGAAAATACTGATATACTGTATATCGTGTATCGGTATTAAACCTAAATATATCGGGATATGTTTTTTGGTCCATATCGCCCAGCCCTAGGTGTTAGCCTATTAACTGACACTTCTAAACTAATTTAACGCCTTGTGAAAGTGGGGTTTAAAATATGAGTGGCAACTCAAACAGGAAGATGGATCATACCTGATTCCTATCAATGTTAAAGCTACACAACAAAGATAATGTATTTACATTATTAGGCTATTACTTTAGCTTATGCTACTTGACCTGACGTTACACTACAGACTGGACATTAACTGAACTGCAAGGATGCAGGCATGTGTACACTCGTCTGGTAGTGCCATATAGTTACGTCTAGCCTATAGTCTAGCAGTGCCCGCCTTAACTTGCATAAAGTCTCTGATCATTGTCTATACAGTAACCGTGTCAAGACCGGCCTACTTGATACGAGGATGAGGTACTAATTGATTTTGATTAACATTCAATATGCTGTTGTTTCTGAGTAATGCAATGGTTCTGGAACAATAAAAGAAAAACATGAAACAATGAAACATTTACAAAATGTCCTTGAAACAACAATTTCAAGGACATAACACAGGTTTGGCTGTTACCAGTTAAAAAAAAATCTGTTAAATAGGTAGTCTATGGTTATTGATTAAAATATGTGTAAATGTGCAAATACTTAGCAAAACCATTAGACAGAAAATATGTACACCTTTAATGCATTTCTTTTATCCACTCAACAGGGGTCCTGACTCTCACTTTGATCAGTGATTAATGGTTTTGTCTATTTGGCTAGAGATAGGGTTCAATCTCACTGGTTTTACCACCAGGATTGAACCTATGTCAGATAAATGAGATCGCCATCACTGACGCTACGTTCTCTAAATACTGTACCGCTACCTAGAGAACTCCTATTTTCCTACAGTACTGTAGTAGTCAGTAATAGCTAGAACTGGTTTTTCAAACATTGTACTTCTGCATGCCATCTCATTAGTTACATTATTTATGATAGTGAGACATGACATGTTTGATAGAAATTATTCTACAAAACATTTTACTTTTACAGTTTATGGGTAAATAACCACAAGCCCAGACATCCAGATTTGCAGAAATAAGAGTGACATTCCACATCTGTTAGCAATGTGCTCTTCTCCTGACCACAGACTTCTGAAACATACAATAATGCTGTTTTCTCAAACCACACGTGATCGCAGATATAAGGACTTCAGAAAAAGCAGGAAGAGTTATCAGAAAAAATTAAAAGGCGACTTGTAAGACTTGTTAAGCCAAGTGTAAAGTTCGACTATCCCATGTGGTGGCTAACTGCACTGACAACAGCACTGAATCAACATGCAAAGTAGACCTTAATGTTAATGAAGCATTTCTTTCCTAAAATTAGGACAATTGCACCCCATCTTTCCGTTATATGATGCCATTTAAGGTGCATAATAAAGATTAGCTAAATAAGATCTGAATTGCAAAGTTCTTATCAACCTAGTTTATAACCCACACATTCAGATAGAGTTCCCTTGATTAAACTGCCTTGTGGAATGTTGTACCAGGCACATCCAACATGTAATGCTTAAGATATCTGACATAGCCTAAAGTGCCTTTAGGCTATGTCAGATATCGGGGAAATCGAACCAGGGGCTTAGCAGTTGGGGTCCAGCTTCACAAAACACAAGTCTTATAATGTTTTTAGAACAGGATCATTACAAAATCAAGATGGACAATTAATTAAAGAAGGTAAAGAAGGTAGG
Source organism: Amblyopsis hoosieri (assembly GCA_027564755.1). Classification (NCBI taxonomy): domain Eukaryota; kingdom Metazoa; phylum Chordata; class Actinopteri; order Percopsiformes; family Amblyopsidae; genus Amblyopsis; species Amblyopsis hoosieri. The sequence continues at coordinate 2,744 of JAODUE010009736.1, read as the reverse complement.
TTCTAAATTACAAGTTGTTTTTGAAACCATACTGTACAACTACGCAACATCATAATGATCTTGGAAGGCGCACACATTTCCAGACTCACACATTTTCAATTAGGTCAAACTTTGATTGTCTCAAGTCAACCTAGTAAATAATCTGCATTGGCATCTTAATTGTCACACCTAAATTCTATTTTTCATGTTAATAATTAAATGTTTCAAATTAAATTATGATGCAAAGCTGCATCATATCATTAGAGCAATATTCAACAAAAATGATTTAGCTAGTCAATAATGTCCTCTACAATAGGTCTCTATCTACATGAAGTTCTTTTGGTTTTTTTCATTTGAGTTCTGCAGCTTCCTGTAGACAGACCCTGCAGTGGGTTTTACCCTACACCCACGTTGATCACAATCTGCACCACAGTGGCAGCTATGAACAAACACACCTCTACAAGCACCTCTTTCTATTAAAGGGCCATCGCTCTAATGATTCTGCTGACTTAACCTTCTTTCATTCTGGGACACAATGACAATGTAGCCATATAAACGAAATATAACTAACACAATTACATTTCACTAGTGGACAATAACTCAACCAGAGATAATTCAGTGAATGTAAAAAAAAAAAACGTTAAGGTCCATGATGACTTGACATCCCCGGTGTGTTTGGCTGGTCTAACAAAATGCCTTATTCCCCTGAGGCCTGTCAACGCCTACCCCTGATCTACGGTAAATGTGAAATGTAATGTTTAGAAACATTTTTTCTGTAGAATTCACAGTATATGAATGTTATCAGTCACACATTTTTTTCTGATAACAGTCAACATAAATAATACAGTACTTGTTAGTCTACAAAATTCATTACAACTAAATGGAAATCTTACATTCTCTGGTGATGCTTAATTAGTGGTTAAATGATTCATGTTTTGATCACATTTGGTCAGTAGTACTATGACAAAACACCAATGTAACCCTTTCCAGCTGGAGAGAAGAAAATGGCATTTAAAAAAAAGCCATAGTACTCCTGATTTGAATTTTATATGGAAAATGTCAGTGTTATTGTCCACACAATTATGTTATATTAACAGTTAGAACAGAAACATTAAGATTACACTGTAAAAACCAAAGGTTCCTCAAATATTAGGAATGGCTCCGATACGATACTGAGATCGGAAATCGGTCTGACACTGATTTAAATAGCTGGATCGGTATCGATGACAATTTGACAGTTGTAACCGATTTATGGGAATAATCCAATTAAGTTAATTTACACGCGTAGGTCTACTGTCAAGCATCAGCCATGTCTAACCTACCCAGGCCACACTATCAACAACAGGTTTCTAAAATGCATCTAGGTCCAAAAAAAGATATTGGCTGTCATTTACTTTGCAATTTATTTTAAACTTAATTTAACACTGGAATCGAATTGGTACTTGGTATCGGCCGATACCCAATGTGCCGATATCTGTATCAGGACTGAAAAAACGGGATCGTGCCATCCCTATCGAATATCTGTAAGGATACTCAAGGAACCTTTAAGGAGCTTCCAGAAATCCATTACATATAATGAGGTTCCTCGAGTATCCAATCAGATATTTAAAGAACTTGAAGTTTCACTGAAGGTTCCAGGAAGAACCCTTTGCAACCTGTAAGCCCAGGAACCCCTGATCCCCACAGTGGGTTCTAGCAAGAACCCTCAAGAGAACAGTGGTCCTGCAGGAACTTACATGTTCCGGCAGGAACCTCAGCAGCACCTGTCCCAGCTCAGAGAACACAATGGGGCAGCAGCAGTGAATACATGCAGAGACGGTTGGCCTTTCTTTCCATTTATAAAGGTCAGTAGTATTATCACAAAAATACTCTCTTCATATCACAAACGTTACTGAACAGAGTAACAGTATTTACTGTATATGTTGAAGTTGGAGCCCAATTTTACACGTTGAGTTGTTAGCTAGCGTATTAGCTTTTGAAGTATGTCAGTTGAAGTCTAATGTTTGCTAATATTACATTATGGTAGCAAACTCAATTTGAAAGTGTCTTAATGTGAATATAATAATTTTAAGTATAGTAGCTAGCTATATTATTTGAAATAGCAGTGTAACTATATGGTTTACTTGTGTGCATTGCAGTTTATTACAAATATGTATGTACTTCATGAGGTTGCTAGATGTACACATTATGCTAGTTTGGAACCATTTGTCCGAGTGACTCGTCAGATTATGACTTGCAACGGTGAATTAAACATCTCAGATGTCTCCTACTTGACTGAAAGATGTTTCAGAAAGAAGTATTCAGCCGGTCATATAATTTAATGGGTAACCATATGCAAAACACCAGCATTTGCATTCTGTATTCCTACAATTGCCCAAGCAGCTGTGTTGTTCTATGTTGTTATTACTGTAGCTACAGTGCAGTGCAAACTTGATTAGACCCAGTGCTGGGTTGATGACTAGACTTGTTAATTCTTATTATACTTTCCCCCTCACAGCAATCATTCATAGGAAGATCTACTTCATGTGAGTACTATACCATTTCAGAATGTGATGAAGTTGTTTGTGGTTGTCTAATTCTTAAATTTTCACTGATGCTGGAAATCAATGTACAGTACAATACAATGTAAAGTACAATGTAAATTGTTAAATCAAAGAGATTTCTAAATGAACATTATACTTTATACTCTGGGTAGGGTTGGGCACCGAAACTCGGTTCCAAGTTGGAACCGAAAACAAAATGTCAAGAACCGGGTAGCTTTAAAA
>JAODUE010009726.1:0-28145 GCA_027564755.1 Amblyopsis hoosieri | reverse complement strand
CCCCCCCCCCCCCCCCCCCCCCCCCCCCCCCCCCCCCCCCCCCCCCCCCCCCCCCCCCCCCCCCCCCCAACAAAACAGCAAATGATAAGTGAGAAGTGTCAAATCAGAAAGTCAAATATAATATGCAACAATATATGAATCACCACAATAGCCTATCATTCCAGGATTTCTATGTATAGAATTGGAAGTATTGTAAATCTATAATTTATCAGTGAATCGCCGGTACTGCGTTTCTTTACCTCTCAGTATAACAGGCCAGGGGTTCAGTTTAGTTCCTCATGCAACACACCATAATATTTACTCTAGCAGGCAGTGTGCCGCACCTCTCCTCTTGTCTCACTTTAAGCACTCTATCGGCTTGACAAGCTTGGGAATCACTGCCAACACACACGCACAGGCCAACAAACGCGCACGCACACACACACACACACCCGGAAAGAAACTGAAAAGAGCTTTGAGTGCATGTCTGTTCTCTCCAATAGTGTACTCTCGTGTGAAGTTATTGCTTGCTTCTTTATTGCCATTGTAATAAGGGTGGGAATAGTCAGGAAGGTATAAATGGAGAGATAGGAACAGATACAAGGAATGAGACATGGACCTCTATAAAGAGCTCCACTGTTCCGTTTGGTGGAACTTGGGTATGGCGCTGTGACTAACAATGAGACTCGAAAAAAATCGGTCAAAAATACCATTTCACTTTAGTTTCTGCTTTCCTCGACCCCCTGTGGCTTATTGGGAAGATAAAAAATCTGTTAGAAATATAGAGACCAAAGCTAAGTACATTCCATTACACTGATACTAACCCAGTCTCATAGATAAGTGTGACCTACTTGACATCCAGCTTAATGTTTCTACAGATGTGCTGGGCAGTTACACTAATGAAACAGATAATTACTGACGCATCAGAAAGAAACTTGACTGACTTGTTAGAGACTTGTGTCTGGATATAATTTATACTTATGCACCCCTTTAAAAAGGCACAAAAATGTACAGTATTCCATTACGGTGTTAGAAACCCGTGACAGCATAGCTTCCGTACCTCAGGCCCTACACTGCAATTTCAGATGTTATATTCCATTTGGTTACAGTTGAAGGGGTTTACACCTCCTTTGGGTTCCACTGTATCTCTCCACTAATGTCTATGACACCAGCAAAAATCAAAACAGACTGACATCATGAGAAACCATGCTGTAGTGTACTCTCCAAGTAAATGCACAAAAAAACTGACAAATGGTACCGTAATAATAACAACCTTATACAAGAATAACCGTAATTGTAAACATAACTAAATACAACTATATTAAATTACCGTAATTAATAAGTGTGTATTAAAGTTTTTATAACTGTAAAAGCAGCCGCAAATTGATCCATTAACATTTCTTAAGCAAAATCGGGACAACAAGCCAATCAATTGCTTGCGTTTCATAGTCACACAGTATTAGGCTAACCAATCAATCATGAATCGGGGCAGGATGGTCAACATACTGAGCATGATGTGCTCAGATACAAGCACATCACAACCCAAGCAGGCTTCTTGAAATGGCTTAATGTTTTCCCATATCAGACTGAGTAGTTTGATACGGCTACAGTAACTGAATACAGATTAGAAATGTAATTCACCTGTCCATCGTGACCAACTGTCCCTCTGGTTAAATCAAATATTTCACCCTAGAACAGAGTAGACCCTAAATGTTAAACCCTTAGAACCTCATGAAGGAAAACAAAACCATCAGCCAAATACTGATACATCTGCATGGGTTTGAAAAGGTCCCCGCCGGTTCACTCAAACATAGACTCAATATCCTTTTCCTTCTTGAAAATTGCAGTTGGAATTCTTAAGATGCTACTAATGAGCCTGCAAAATCCAAATGTCAGTTTTCCCTCCTGGCAATAACAGTGTGCAGTAAAGAGACTGTTGGTACAGTGTATGGAGCACTATCTGAAAGGTGTTGTGTGTGTGAGTGCGCGTGCTAATTCATCATGCTACTTGACAGGCAATTCCATGTGGCAGCAGACGTAGCCAAACACGGCAGCTACACCAGGTCAAGTCTGTTGGTGTCCTCTCATCCAAATCTATCTGAATCGCTAACAAATCAACCCACAAGTGGCATAATAAAAGAACGCCGCCATAAATATTAATTAGAATTCATGATGATTGCAGGAAAAATATCAATCTATTTGTAATTGGCAAATATGCTGCAGGAGGATAATGATAATAACAAAGTGGTTTCCTGTATTTGTGTATGTGTGTGTGTGTGTATTATATGTTAAAACTATTCACAAACAGTTGAATAGAGAGTGACAGTGAAAAGAATACATTTACAATGTGCCTATTGTACCCTTGGCTCCCCTTTAACCAACCAGCCACAAATGAGTATCATGGCTCAACAGGTCTAGTGTGATATCCTAATATTATTCGTGTAGCTGCAGCAGTGCTTTTTATGTCCATTATGCTGCACAGACACACACGACTAACAGCAAAACATAATGAAACCTTTCAGTCAGCAGGCCTAGAGCTTTCAATAGCTCCTAATTGAATGCCCAAGAGACTAATGACGCCTTGCTTAAGTTTATGAGCAATATTGATCACAAGCAAAGCTGGGTAACTCAAAAAGGGTATATTATACAATATGGTTTTGTTTGGAAAGTCAAGCAATTTCTTTGTTTAGGAATGTACATAAAAATAACCTAGTTTCACCATTACATAACTGATCATAACAGATGCATACAGATGCAACATATTTCATTCACCATAAAAAGGAACAGCAATATCACCATAGAGCAATACAACTTGCAACCTTCCCAAAGATATTACAATTACACACATTTTCTTCAGTCTGATCAAACAGGGATTTGATGCTGACAAGAAACAAGTGTCATTGAGCTCCTACTGTAGCATGAGTGTGGTGAATGTTATCTAAAGTGGAGATGAAGAACAGATAGCCTCTGTTTTGTTTGATGGGAAGACACTTTGCCGAGAGGTCCAAGCCACTCTTCACCCCGAGCCACAGCGAGAGACAGCGGCTGTGATTCAACAAGAAGGCAGCCTATTACCCAGAGCCGTACTAGACCCTGTTCTCATATGGAAATGGACTCGGAACACAAGCTGCACTGTAAACACAGAACACGATTGACGGACACACGGGGCCACCACTCAACGTGATAAGACAACAAGCACATGCATGAACACAGCAAGCTGCATGTTCAGCCCCCTGCAGTGCACGCACACACACACACAAACCGGGTGACAGATAGGACAATTCCACTGTTGTGCATGTCAGCCGCCGGCAGCTTTGCCACTCAGACAGTCAAACAAAATATCCGCATGCCAGAAATAATAATACATCACACAGATGTCAGAGTCTAATGGTGTCGTGTTGCAACACACTGCACTCGAGCTTTAGTTAGTTAGTCAGGCAGGCAGCTTGCCAGCCAAGCAGCCAGCAGGCAAGTCCAACCGTAAGATCGACAGAAATGTGTGAGTGTGTGTGGATCATGTTGTGCTGGCCTTGTGCTTTCTCCACTGCAATACAGCCTGCCTCACCAGACACCAAAAGGCCAGTCAGCGCTGCCGTAGCAAGACCACCACCACACACACACACTTCCAGTGCACTAAAATGTACACAAGCCACTATCATGGGAACTCCCACCGACTGTAGCCTACCTACAAACACAAAGACACACACACACACACACACACACACGATCTCAAAAGATGTCAAGAATGTCATCTTTTGTAGCCATGGAAACCACCTCCAAAAGTCAAGTACCCATCATGCCCAAGACAAACAATCATCAGCTATGAATGAGACAAGTAGACACACAAGGTGGAGAGGCCATAGAAGGAAGAAAGGATGGATGGATGGGATGGTCTGCTGGCAAACGTGTGCGTGGCATAGGGAGGACAGGACAGTACTAATAATAAACAGGATGGTCTAGTGGTCTGGGTGTTGGGCTTCCAGCCAGAAGGTCATGGGTTCAAATCCTGGTATTGACCTACCTGTAAGCATCCTTGAGCAAGATGCCTAATCCCTAACTGCTCCCAGTGGTTGGTTGCACGGCAGCAATCACCATTGGTGTATGAATGTGTGTGTGGGTGAATGTCAGGCAAAATACTGTAAAGCGCTTTGGATAAAATTAAACCATGCTGCTGTAGAGGCAGTGAGAGATGGAAGGGAGACTCTGGCTATTTCCACTGCCTTTTCATGCAAAGAAGACTGGGATGTGTGGGAGCAAGGCTGCTGTCTGCACCGCTACCGTACCGGACAAGCGCTATAATGTTGTCTACTGTATCTGTGTCTATGAGTGTGTGCACTGCACACACACAAATAAACAAACACTGCATGCAGGGATGAATGCCATGTGTGGGGGTGGGAAGGAGGAAGGGTGGCTTAAGAAAAGTGATGCCAGACAATTATACCATGAGTAAAATGAAGGTAGTCGCTACATTAATTGTCACCCAATTACAGGATTTATTTTCGGCAGGGTGCTGCTGGATAGGCCAGTTATCTGCGCTAAAATACTTGAGCAACACGCAAACTAGGGGCTTAACCTATGGCTTTCCCATGGAGTCTACATGAATCTACAGTAGCTGATGGTCGTATGGCACACTCACACACTGAGAAGCAAGGCTTTTCAGGAAGTCGAATGTAGTTGTTGGATCTCTTTGGAAATATAATTGCTGTTGGCCTGCCCTGCAGATCATTCAACAGAAGACAATAGTGCCTATGCCATACACGCTAGCACAGGAAAGCTATGATATGCCTAGCCATGCTGTCACACTAGCCTAATAGAAACATCACTCAGACAAATAAGACCATGAAGGGCTGTCCCGCCTGTTGGCAATGGATGGCACAGGGTTACAGGTCGGGTAGGAGGACACAGCTGTGTCCAGATGCGCTGGTGGAAGACACTGGGGGCATTGTTCACTAAAGGGATATAGTTAGTAGCAGAAGGAATGCAAACAGTCTACATGTTCACCCGCATTCTTCCATATCCATAGAAGGTTAACCGTTTATGTTATAGGATAGGCCTATGTAAAGAAACCGTTGTCTTCTCGTTGTGCATGTTACTGCAAACACGCACAAAAAGCAACAATCAATGCGATACAGAAGGCAGAATGCTAACAGCGGGACAGGGGCACCCCATAAGGACGTAGACAAAAACAAAATGCAAGGACCAACGTTATGCAAGAAAAGCATAACAATTAATACGTAAATATCCAACTTTAATAGTTTACAGTTCGGTTAAAACTGTCACTATCCTTGCCATTTGCAGAAAACACCACGAACACAAAACATCGGCTGAAGCGAAAGCCCAAGATGCAGGAAGGGAACCGCCGGGTAGCCTAATCACGGCACTCGGGAAACAACAACAGAAGCGAAAACTAAAAACTAAAATATATTACACGATCACGTGTGCTCTTAACCGGCGCAGACGACACAGTTAGGCCATCATTAATATTCAATGCGCATTTGTACTTACTTTAATGAACCGCTTTCGTTCGGTCCACTAGAGAATTGCTGGGCTTCCAGGCGGACTGTCGGGCGGGAGCTGCGCTATGAAGACTGGCTGAGCAGTCTACCGTACCAAACTGAACGTAAACCCAGACTTGCGTCATTTCACCAGGATGCCACTATTTCGCGCAGCAATGCAGCCATCTTGCTGACTGTCGTGCCGAAATAACCCCATCCCTGCTGAAATTGTTCCTTTCTTGTCAGATAGTTGAGGAGGTCTTAGCGTTTCTTGCCTAAATTATTAAATTGTTTTTCCTGCAATGTGTTGAATTGCAAGGTCTGATACGTCTGCAAAATAGGCATATAATCAGTTACAAGCAGGTTTAGTTCAAACAGGTCTAACCACACTTAGGCCCTAACTAAAATTATATTATAATTTAATTTGAACAGGAGATATCTGTATAGGCTATACTCAAAATTGCCTTAGCCTACCTAGGCTTACAACGATTAGGCCTCATTTCAATCTGTAACATACATTTTAATCACATTTGTTAAATTGCAAAGCTTGCTAAGGAGGCACCGTATAAACAACACATACATATCGATTTACTTGGTATTTTTATTGCATTCCATCATTATGCAACTTGTTGTAGCCTATTGTATTATTGTTTTTGCAGAATTTCCCCTTCCAGTCACTTACAATTAAGCTTATAATGATTAAACAAAACACTGCTGCCATCTGGTGGTCTGCAGTGGTGTTGTCCATTCAACTGCTCCAGTGCCCAATGCGGAGCTGTTGGGTCTTTCCAACCAACCGCTGTCAATTGCACGGTGGTGGTGGTACAGTGATTATAACCGAACCTGAGCAAATAATCGCTGTCAGTTAAGTTGGGCAAATGTTTTAACAAACACATTTATACTTCATACATCTTCCAAGTTCTAAGCAATGTGCAGACAAATAAGTCTGCTAGCAAATTCGCCTTTTCGTTACTCACAATAAAATAACACCAGTCTACATATGATTAGGCCCAAAATAAAAATGTGTAAAGATTGCATTAAATTAACCTATCACCATCCAGAAAAACAAAAACACATGACATTTTATTAGCCTAATCAACCAGCATTCAAGAGGTCTTCCCACTTTCAGTTGAAGGAAACAGTGAGAACTGCATAGAGGAAGACGTGTTGAGGTGCATCAAAACCTGACTTGACAGTGAGATACCCTGTGACATACAGTAGTGTCATTTTATGACACACGTGTGTCAGCAAGAGCATTTAGAATCATGGTCTGCAGAGCCTCAAACATCTGTCTACTTAATTAAGAGGGGCTCCCTTGTGGTCCACAGATTATACCGGGGCTGACTTGGCACTGACTGCCATCCAGAGAAGACAGGAGGTGGGCAGTCACACATCCACCATGTTAACCCGTGCCTGGTAAAAGCGGGCGGTTCACCTCACTTATTCAAGCGTCTGTTCAGCTCTTTTTTTTTTTTTTGGTTTTAGGCAGTGACACACCTGGGGTTGGGGTTGCCCCAACTCCTGCTGAATTCCACAGTCATTTGTGTCAGGGGCGCTGGACGACTGTCAGAGCTCATCCTTCTCCATCTGCTGGAAGGCCTCCAGGTCGTCCCGCCAGTCAGCCAGCAGCTCATCCACCGACTGGCTGCTGGAGTCAGAGTCATCCTCTGGTTCCTCCTCAGAGTCCTTCTTCTTCATGGGCTCTGTCGACCCGGGCTCCACCTCTTGGGTGCCGACTTCTTCAGCTGGAGGACTGGCCTCCTCTGGCGCTGATTCGTCCAACTCTAGGGTGCTAATTTGTGATTGGTCGACAGATGGCGTGGAAGCAGGAGAGCTCTCCCCGTTGGAGCAACCTTCCTCTTCTTGTACGTCCGCACCTGAGAGCAAAAGAGGGCACATTCAGATTCAGTGTTCTTCCTAGGCACAAGTGTGCACACCCACTCACACAAACACATCCTTTCACCTCCTCCACTGCTACAGTATGAAACACGCACGCGGCTTCCAGCAGTCCTTCCTGGTCAAATATAGAGCCGTTCATCAAAAGGCTGTCAGATAGAACAGTATGGTGCTAATGGTGACTCATGTTTTTCCACAGGATAAATCTCTCATAACAATGTTATACTAAACCGTGACGCTGATTGGAGGATGAATTATTTCTACATAGTGCTGCAAGCTACTTGGTAGGGTGAATAGCTGCTCTACCGTAGCTGATGAGCTTGGAAGGTCATTTGTCATTTAGGTGAATTATTTGACTCGTGCATTTTAATGAACAAACCCGGGCCAACTTTCCCTCTGCTGCAAGAAACCCTTCTAAAAAGGTCTGAGGTGGCGATCAGCATTATGCAGCCGGTCTTTCCCGACTGGGACCCTAACCCGGTTCCCGTGTCATGCTCAGCGAGACACGTTAAAGCCCAAGGGCTCTAGTGTATGTCACCAGAGCGTCCTTGAGGCGTCAGAGAGAGGTTAAACTGCCCACGCTCTAACCAGCTGACCACCGTTACCCTCACACACAAAATAAGATGAAATGGAAAAAAAAGAGCAATAAACTAAAGTGAGGAAAAATAATAAAGTTCACCGAAACAAGAAAAGAGAAAGCGCATACTTACTGCCCTCCATAGCACTGCCAGGAAGAGGTTTACCTTTCAGTATAGAGTCTGCTCATCCAAAAGGCAGAAGAGTATGAAAAATAGACCAAAACAGAGAGGACAGGATCAGAACCGTTACAATCCACCACAAGGAAAAGAGAGAAGAAGAAAACAACAGAGCAAAATATGGGAGGGCTTATTCATTTCTGAACCATAGAAAGTGCAGAGGTATTGCCACTTTTATTTACAGTACCAGATGTTTCTTCTTTTTATTTTTTATTTGAAATAGGCTTAAATTTGTCTGACTTTCATATTTCCTGCTAACATAAAAGAGCTTTCATAGCCTAGTGATGTGATTTTCAGAAGGGTGCCTGTCTCCACATGTAGCCTTAATGGAAGGCTAATGCACGTATTGTTGGAACCTTTGACTTTCAGGCTCATTACTAGCTCAATGAATTAGCACTGCTGTGTTAGCACAGGGTGGGCAGCACGGAAGATAAAGCTGCCTGACTGCGAGGGGTCAAGTCATTTATATTTACCATATAAAAAAGTACAAACTGTTCTGCAAAACGTTTGGCAGGTGCCTAGTGCAGCATCTTACGGTGACGTTGTGCATAACACCTGAGCAGAATAAGCATTTTGCCTCTGACTTCCATGAGATGTCATTAAAATGGAACTAATAGAAGCAGCAGTGGCATAGCTTCTTCACTCAGGCCCCACTTACTACACCAGGGGTGGGCAATTATTTTCACTTCGGGGCCACATTGAAAACTTCAGAGAACTTTACGGGCCACGTTACTTTGTTAACACATTTTAAAATAAAACACAAAACAGCTGACTTTGTTAACTTATATGAATATAGGCAATTCCTATGCAACACCATTTTCATAATCAAACGTAACAGTTCACTTTAACTATGTTTTCTTTTACGCAGCAGTAAATCAAGTAACATTCCGTACAGCTCGTCAAGTAATTTTATGTTATTATTATTATTATTTTTATGTTTGATGTACCGGGCGGGCCAGGTAGAACATCTCAAAGGGCCGCATCCGGCCCCCGGGCCTGACTTTGCCCAGGCCTGTACTACACACTACCTCTTTAAGCCTAACACTTAGTACTGAGACACTATTCCTGTGTATGAAAGTGTGAGAATACACCGAGGTGTCGTCACGGAACACAGCCGCCATCCCACCTCTGTCTCTGGCCTTATCGCTGAGGAGCACCTCCACTTCCCTGTACTCCTTCAGGGCCTCTAGGAGGATGTTGCCCTCCTTGTGGAACAGAAAGAGGAGCGGCAACGTCACGTCGTCCGTGCTCCGGCCGTCCCCAGCCATTTGAAACAGGGGAGCAGTGTCGCTGCTGCTTCCCTCGTTGTCGTCTGGCAAGAGGAGAAGAGAGGTTTGTCAGAGGCTCCCTGGCCTTACAGACGGCCGCGTGTAATCGGTTTACAGACGTTGCACCGGCTCCCATCTAGCATACAATGTGCAGGAAGCCAGTAATGCATTTATCTAGGCCTAATCTTGTTGTTATATTGATATCCTGCGTTGGGGGTATCATTAACGGGCTTGTCCTCACCGATGACGATTCCTCCAACAGCACCAGCCTTCTGTACGTTTCTGGCCTTCTCTGCGAACATACACTGGCCTCTCTGGAGCAGGGCGATGCGACCCTGGACATACTCTGCATTGCTCAGCTCAGCACAGCCGCTGTAGGGCTCGGCCACAGTCACAAAACCTCGCACCTGTACAGGGGAGGCAGAGGAGAGGGCGCAGTTTAACTCCAACTAGAAGGATCTTACAGTAGAATCACACCAATACCACACCTGCCAACACTCCTGAATTTAACCCTTTTCCCCGCTGTGCTCCCGATTGGTCATTTCTCCCGTTAAACTCGATTTCACAGAGATACAAATGAAATGGGCGTTTCCCAGTTTCTGTGTGGGATGCTTGTTGTGTTACCTGGCAACCAAAACCAGAGGGGATCAAGCTCAACTACCCTGCCTGACATGAGTCACTCACCACTGTTCCGCTTGCCACTAAAAATGAAAAATGGATGAAACGGCTTCAAAGAAAAAGAAATGCACTTCAAACTCCTCTTTTTATAACCGCTAGCCACATCAGCAAACCTTGCCTTTTGTAGGAGATGTCGAATCGACTAGTGTAGAGCACGGTCGGGAAAAAAAAAACATGCTAACTATGCTAAATACAGACAAGCTGTGGAGGCACAGAGGACACTTTTAAACACGCATACAAAGTGTTTGCACTTGATATTGACTGTGATAATGTGAAATTTAACATGTTGCCTTTGGAACCCTTTTAGTACATTTGAAATACAATAACATGGAAAACGCTTTCCACAGCCTAAAGTTGGCAGGTGTGCAACACTCATTTTCCATTCTAGAATTCCATCATTACCGTTAGTTAAAACAGAGTGTGGCTTCACTTAAAGAAAATACTTAAAAGGGTACGTCAGTGCCTGACTTAGGGAAAAACAAACAACTGACTCATATAAAATGCGGCAGCTTGGCGTACTATAAAACCTGCTTACCCCAGTGGCGCTCTTGGAGAGGTCCGTGCCAAACTGCGCCGGGCCAGCGGTGAGTACCACTCTGCCAAAAAACGGGTGCGACACGATCTGGATGGCCCGGGGAGGAAGCTGCTCTTTCTGCTGCTGGCTGGACAGCTCCATCATCTCCTGCATGAAACGCATGCCGTCTTCAGCCGCCACCGCACTCACCGCCTGGCCATGGTTGAGAGGTGGAGGAGACACAGACCAGATACAGTGACTCAAGCACAGGGAACAACGAGAGTTTGAAGAGCTGGACAAACCAGACCCAGAAAGTCAACATCCTCTCTCCAAGTGTTTGCTCCAACCGTACACTGTTACAGCTCTTCCAGCAGCCGGAACAGGGAACTCACTAGTGCCATCTGCTGGCTGCTGGCCCATACCATACGGAACCAAGTTGTTGTTGTTGTGTGTTACTTGGCTATACCTGGGTGGCGTGCTGCACCAGCTGCACCCTGCCATCCTTCAGGTGGATCAAGCTCACGCCCATTCTCCGCAGCAGCTCCAGATGTTCTGGGTTGTTTGCCATGAAATCCTGGGCCCTCAGGGGAGGACTGCCCATACCGGGCTCCCTGTAGGCATGGAGAGACGACAGGTGGGGGAGATTCAGCGAGCGGAGACGCATTTGAAGAAAACAGCTAGAGCACTAGCAATGGAACGCATACAGAATGTGACTGGAACGGCAGAAAGATGTTTCAGACTAGACACACACACACACACACACACACACACACACACACACACTCGGTGTCTCACATCTGCTGAGCAGGATGACGACTTGATGTGCGGTTTACACGTTCTTAGGCCTGGGTCGCTGTGTTTCTACGTACCGATAAGGAGCGGGGCGGGGACAGCTCTTGTCCACCGCGCTGCGGATGGGTTCTCGCAGGTTCCGCGGGTAGGCAGGGTCGGGGAACAGCAAGCGGGTGTTGGGACAGGTCCAGTCAAAGTTAGAGTCATCCATCTCTTCCTCTGACTAAGGGATAAGAGGAAAGCAAGGGTATTGTCAGTTAGTGAGTCATTCTGAATGGAAGGTACCCTGCTGGAGGGTGTGCATTTCTGTATATCCGTAATGTTGTTTAGTCACATTTACATTCCTAACCGTTGCGTTCATCTGAGCAGCGTGTGGGGCCATAGAGAGAGACAAGGGCAGTAGGTGAGCCTCTGTCGTAAAGATGTAGTCCTCCACATCAAATAAAAGATCTTCGGAATCCGCAAACAGGAGGAACAAGTACTTAAACATCTCCGCCAGGAAGAATGAGTCCATTCTGGAGGAAATACAGGACAGGCGTATAGTTGATGGGCAACAAAAGTAACACCGAAACCTTTGATTTGTCCAACAACCGCTCACACAATACAGCCAAAACAAATTAAACGATTCTGAGAAGGTATTACACCTTTCAACACCTGCCATGTCCTGTACCCTGATACTGTAGCTACTAGCTTCACCGTTAAATAGCATTCATTCAAATGTGCTCTTCAATAGCCAAGTCCATCTGGCTGTTCTTACCGGTCCTCGTGGCTGCCCGTTCGTACATCCTTCATGGCAGCAAAGCCGCAGGGGACACGTGCAAAGCGATTGAGGTTGTCCAGAACTGTGCGACCTACCTCCAGGTAATAAGGGTCACCTGTAGCCTGGTGGACAAGCAGTGCTTATAGTTAAGGGACAACTACAGCAGACCATATATTGCAGACCACAGATAGACAAGGCCTGAACAACAACAACAATAATAATAATAATAATAATAATCCTTGTTTGTGCATGTCATATTACTCAGTCATGTATATCATAACATACCTTCTGTGTCCTATAAACTACTGCAATGAGAAGACTGCATTAGGTAATGTATCACAAATAAATTACCTTGTAGAGGAAATAGGTGCTTTCAGCAAACTCCGGCCTCAGGGGGTGTTGGGCCCAGTGTACCCTGAAATCAGTTGTGAAAGCCTAGAAGTGTACAGAAAATGCAGAGGGTTATTATTCCACACCATGTCTTATAATTGAACACGATGAACCGAATTAACCTAACACATAGAACCTATAATGCAGGTGAGAAGCATGGCATGTAAGCCAAAACACTTCCCAAATGGCTTTGCTGCAAGTAACATATGGAGGCGTGAGCGTCCAAACTCCTTCACCGTGGCATTGAGTGTTACAGCCTCGGGCGTGTCAAGACAGCTGGCAAAGGACTCTTGACAAAGAGACAGCTTACCTCAGGGAGGAAGTTGTGTTTCTTGGTAACCTGATAAAGCATCTCATGGGTCTCAATTGCAGGGCGGATATCTCCTTTCAACACCTAGAGCAAGAATGGCACACATATTTGCCTGAAAAAGCTATACATAAAAGGCCTGAAACTAAGGGATGGTAACAATTCATAAGCCATTTCTGTAGTTTAGGATTTGTATAACATGCCATAATTGTAAAACTATATTAAGGGCGTACTCACACTAAACCCCACTCCCCCGCTGGCCTGCACTCACACTGCAGTTGACATTCAGGGCCGGGGCATGCTTACTCCAAAACATTAGGTTGGCTAACAATTTTGGTGTCAGGACAATTATTTTGTCCACATAATCGTTCCACTGGAATATGTCCTTGATGTCCGACGAGCTACCAGCATCCCGTACCTTTGGATACTGAGCACGCAGTTTTTTTCCCGTTTTTGCCCACACTGCTCACGTGGTTCATTGATACCCACGAGTAAGTAAATAGTTCTTGGTGCGGAGCGATCACACTAGTCAAATGGACCACACTTTGGGGTCAAACGAGCTCAGGCACGGTTAAACTGGGCCAAGTGTGAGTACGCCTTAAGCGTATAGTGATAGTGAACCTATTGTAACAATATACAATGGCTTCAGGAAGTATTCAGCTCCCTTCAGCTCACAGCACCTTGGAAAACCGTCCGTGTACCCACGCAATTTCAAGAATGGTTGTCAACTTAATTCCTATTCTTAAGGTATTTTCTATTAGGCTGTTTTTTTAGGTTGTTTCTCAACCAAGGATTGTCATAAAATACACAATGTATGGTAGTCATAACTGAGCAATGTCACTCTATAACAAGCAATGTTAAAATTAAGTTCAGCAGTATGCAGCTAGCTATGCCACATGATGCTCATATCTTGACCTGCAGTCCAGGAAAAAAGGCGAGAAGCGAGTCCATCCAGGTTCGAGCAGGAAGCAGAGGTTTATGGATGTGGACATCCAGCAGCAGAGGAGGCTGGCTAATATACTTCATTATAGATGCATAGTGCTGCATACAGCGAGTAAAACAAAAACAATGTTACACAGTGGCCATATGGTGCAAGTTGGGATATACAGAGTTTATAAGACATAGAATACTGTAGTAAGTATATTGTGTACTAGGAAAATGTCATATATATTTAGCGACTAAATAAAATGCAGATGACATGAAAGAGCTTTAAACAGAACAACAAAAGGATATGATGTACAAATAAAGCAGCCGTGTGCAAGGCCAGGTGCGTATGTAGAACTAGAGAGTATTCGCTCACAATATTGAAGCGCTGCAGAAAGAGGTCATCTCCCAAGAGGACGTAAGCTTTTAGTAGGTATTCGTAGTAAGAGTCAATCCCTGCTCCGACGCCACTGTCTGGTGAGACGCAAAAACACGTCTCAAAAGAACGCAACAGTAGAACAATGGGAAGAAACATATTCTCACTCAGGATAGTCACTTTTGAAATGTGTTTGTTTGCATTCTTACCAATATTGTTGTGTTGTTGTGACAAGTATTTACGTCTCTAACACACAGACACACTTTAGGACAGAGAATGATATATAGCTCCATGGCTCATTCTTGGGGCTATGGGTCCGAATGGTTGCCAAGCACTCTCTTCTCTCACCCTCCCCACGTTCTCTACCCCCTCCATCCCCCAGCCCACCTCACCTCTGCGGACCCACTCGCCAGAGTGGATGTTGATGGTGGTTCCCACCAGGTTGCTGTTCCTTTGCCTCTTCTCCCACAGGAAGTCCAGGGCCCTCCGTGCATGAGCCTGCAGGTGCATGTGTGTGTGTGTGTGTGTGTGTGTGTGTGTGTGTGTGTGTGTGTGTGTGTGTGATTGCATGTGTGAGGGTGAGTCACCGACTAGCCAATCAATACAGTCAACTGATGCTATGAAATAACGTCCTGGGTTCTCACATTATCTATCAACTTGGGGAAACATACCGTTTCCTTAAACAAAAGCCTTACATGGGTTAATCATTTAGTACAGGAATACTAGCACTGACACGGTCTAGAATGGTCAGTCATGACAATATTCACCCAAATATTTAAATGTCTGTTTAAACCTTAACTTGATTCGAAAGCGTCACGTCATGGCTCATGGCTGCATTAATGCATAATGCACGTCTCCATTGGAAAATAGATTTAAATCTCAAGAGACTTCCTGGTTTAATAATTATTTAAATGTTTACCTCAAAGATAGGGTCTCCAGTGAAGCGACTTAACGCAGCAAACTCCAGAATAATGGTTCCTGCACATGCAGTGCAGGTGTCCGTTTCTGTGCCCGTCCTGGTCGCAGGACCCCTGACACCGTACTTCAAATTCACCTGAACATCAAATACATTAAAAGCCTGTTTTTAGACTCCGGTATTGCTGGAGCATTAAAGGGTTAATGCATAAAATGAGTCAACCAGAAAGGGTTGCTTCTGAAAGCTTTGACAGCTGCAAGCAGATAACTGACCCAGGATATGTTATTATGCTTCATGATCTGAGAGTGATGTGGCCCATTTGCTATGGGCATTCTCTTACCGAATATGTGTGCATGTCTAGTACAGCATGCGCTTCACTGTACATTGTTACGTGTTAGTTTAACTGCGCCTCATAGACACACTGTACAATGTGTAATGTGGCTTACCCTGGGGTAAGGCAAGCCGCTGCTGGTGTTAAAGGCAGGCAGCAGTCGGAGGCCCAGATCTCTGGCCATATGCAGGAGCTCATCCTGGTACCATAGCATGTGATGTCCACCCTCCTTCAGCATTATTGCCATGGAATGTCCTCCCAGCAGACCCCTGAAGACATACAGATAGTAAAGGATCTATTACAAGTATCACACGGAGCAAGGCTAGGCATCTTGGACAAGGATGCTCACAGGTTGGTCAACGCCGGGGTACGAACCTATTACCTCCTAGCTGGGAGTCAAACACCCAGACCACTAGATTATCCTGAAATTCATCACCAATTTGATCACCGAACTACTGAAAGATTTGTAAAAACAAAATAACTAAAGCATGTTTACATTCATGGTAGGTTGATAGACCATTCTCACCCCAAGACACGAATGTTGGTTTCGAACACTGATACCACAATGTCATTGTCAAGCCGTACATCTGATAGGACCCTCCTTACAGCATCCTCAAACTCTGTTGTCTTGTTCAGAAGCTGAGAGAAGGAGAACATGTGCGCAAGCATGCAAATTAGACTGAAGCATCTAGAAAAATAAAAAAAGAGCAACTAAACTCCTCATTCTAGTGCACCCAGCAACTGTAGGAGGCAACCAGAAACAGCATAAACAACAAGGCAGTTTAGACTTGCTTTGCACGGCCCCCTACTGCTAGAGCCCCTCCCCCACTGACACAAGAGGGTTAGGGGTTGACCGACTACACAGTATTTCCCAATGCCACAATCACAATCATTATGTACAGTAACACTATGTATTTATTGTACCTTATTTCAAATGAGCTAATGCCACATTTAAATAGCAAAAAACTGTTGTTTAACCAGTAGTTAAAAAGACAGTTTTGCCACATTTTAACAACTTTAATTTTGTACATCTCAACTAAATCATCAGACCAAAGTACAACAACTAAAAAAGTGTTAAACTTTACTAGGGGAAGAGGTCTGCAGACTGCTTTTAAAAAGCACTATGGTAGTGTGGCAGAAGCAATAGTTCCGGGAGAAAAGAAATACATTTCCCATGAGCCCAATTTCCTTGTCATAATAAGCTACCTGGGATAACTGGTGAGCAGTGTGTTTGTATAGAAGAAAAAAGGTTGAAAGATGTAGTGATAGTTCAGTAGGAACATCAGCCATTTTGAAAGATGTGTAGCAATGAAATAGTAGGCAATAAAAAGATTCTGTCTGAATGCTGTAAATCATTTCATCAGATTTTGCAACAAATCTGAAACGATGGCAAACATTGTGAATAGCAATATTGAGATTTATCGGTCTCATTCTCTTATGTCAGATATGTATGATGCATCACAACAAAATGGACAATAACAGTACTCAATTCCAATATTTTACTTACAACTACTGTGTATTTTTCCACATGCAGGTTACACTAGGTATGCACA
The DNA here is from genome assembly GCA_027564755.1 of Amblyopsis hoosieri. Lineage (NCBI taxonomy): Eukaryota > Metazoa > Chordata > Actinopteri > Percopsiformes > Amblyopsidae > Amblyopsis > Amblyopsis hoosieri. The sequence continues at coordinate 11,211 of JAODUE010009726.1, read as the reverse complement.
CATAACTATGATCACATTCTGAAATTACTTAAAATAAATAATCATAATAAACAAGCATAAATAATAAAACGACAATAATAATACATGATGTACTTACCACTAGAGTGTCCAGTGTGTCTATGAGAGTAAGAGAGAACCTAAAACAATAAAAAAAAGCATTCACTATACCAGACGTTCACTGCTTTCTTTAGATTTGTGTTCCTCACATGTCCTCAAAGACAGCCATATGGTAGACAGGTGCTACTCACTTGCCCAGTGCGTCATCCACATCTCCTCTGCTGGGTTCAAGCCCACGTACCCTTCCCCTGCACGTAAGAGGCATCAGCTCATCTGCTGGGTATGCATGGTCCTAGGCCACACACATACACACAACAAAAAATATACTATTTCACACAATGCGTCTGTGATTTTTATTCGCTTTGTCTTCCAACTAGATTCATGCAGAGTACAAATGTAAATATTTGCAGCTACTATTTTAAAATTATTTGTGTAAAAGGTGCTGATGGAGTAAGACTCACCATGTAATTCTGGTAAGCATGGTCAAACATTTCAACCACTTGGTTCCTTTCAAATGGTAAAGCATAGACACAAAATTTCACATTTTAGTTTATATTTGCTTTTGTTTCTTGGTCTCACAACAAACAATTCTGATTCGATTCTGATTGTAATTTAACTTAACTCACCTCAGACGGTTTTTTTCCTTCCGAGACATTGAATGTACATGACTGCACTGTATTCCCAAAAGCAGTGAGAGCAACAATATGGGTAGCATTGTTGCAGGTGAGCAAGGGCGCAGGGAAATAACTTTAGCGGTTTGTCAGTCAATGAGTGCCCAACTATCCATTTCCACTACACTAGCCAACACTAACAAGGAGAAAAATCAAAAGGAGGTACCAATTGGCCTATGTTTAGAAATAACATTATTCATACAAGCCTGCATATCGGTGCCTAGCTTATGGTTTTCGATGTACGCGCAGATTGGATAACATATAGACATGTACATAATGTGCAAATATCATGTACATAATGTGCAAATATCCAAATTCGGTTGGAGAAATATGCAAACCTAAAAATGTATTAGCTTCCTCTGGGTCCTTTGGGGGCAGGCTTGCTTGTCGCACCTGTTTACTTTGCTACCTGTCACCCGGACCTACAGTCTAGATAACTGACACGTTGGCAAATTAAATAGCACACATCTAGGAAACGAGATACATGTCATTAACGGCATTTCAAGGATATAATTGAGAATCATAAGAGTCAAAACGTCCTCTCCAGTTTGTTTGGAATCAGAATTATATAGTCTACCATCTGTACCATTATAATACCCATTTAATGATCAATCCAACTAAAAACCACATTGTTCTTCTTCGTGCTAGGCTTTCCTGGTGTGACTTCATGCGTCAGACGTGGAGATGATATAACATTCCGTTCAAAAAATGTCCTCCGTTGACAGATCTTCTTATTTCTTATGAACGCCAAGCTAGCACTTAGGAAGACCAAGCTAGTTAGCAGCTACCGCACCGTACTGTGAACTGGTGGCAAGGTCCTACTGTAAATGTCCATGATACCGGTTCAAGAGAGTGCGACAGCAAAACGTTTCCATTTCTGCAAAGGAAAACTCGTCCACAGTATCAGTATATTGTCTTTCGTTTTATGCGGAGAACTAATTTGTCCACCTTGTGTGAGTTGACGTTTAAAGATATTCGTAGCTTCACGCGAATGCTGATGATGCTCCTGAGAGAACGTCAACATTCAACAACATCCGCATCCGGTGTTGTGCGGAAATTGTTCCAGCAGCAGTGAAATATGTGGAGCATAACCATACCGCACATGTGTAATCTAGCATCCGAAACACATTCGGCACAACACCAATACGTTTCCGGTACCGCCTACCCTCCTGCATTAAATTAACACTGTTTGGAGAGATGTTAACACAAAACATAAAAAAAAAAGTTGAATTAAAATAAAATTAAATTAAAAAGCACGTTTCATATTAGTGCCCGCGTATAATAATCTAAAATTCTTCACAATTTTTTTTACATGTATTTCGTCGTCGTGTAAGACTTCATTTCCCATGTAGCTTTGTCCAGTCAGTTGACAAGCTCACATGACATGCAGGTTGTCCATACAGTTCCACCTGAGTTGAATAAAACACGCAGTCCCAAAAAGCATGAATTACTAGCCCAAGAACAACTTGATGTCAACACTCCATTAAGACACGAGCCGTCTTACTTCCAGGTACTAACTTTGACCCATAGCGAGTCTTTCGCTGTAGGGTCAGAGTTTATATGTATATATTTTTTACAAATACAATATGCTATACACATCTGATTAACACCAAAAAGCTACTAAAGGGTTATTCTAGGGATGATTTGTTTGATATAATGTAGCCTATACACCATATAGGCTTTTTAAGAACTGTAACTCGAGCAAAATCACAGAAATGCATTCTAATGCAATCACTAAGGTGTGTACCTCATCTTCCAAACTCTTTATATCTCTTCAGTCATGGCTTCTGCTCTTGGTAAAAAGCTGACAGGGCTGGTTGCTGCAACCTTTACTCCGTTTACTCCAGAAGGGTAAGTGTGAGAGCTAATTGAAAATCAAGAGATAGTCGTGCATAATAATGCTTAGCCTAATTATTCTGGGGCCTAGGAGTTTAAACTCTCTATACAATAAACGAAAGATACATAACACCTTTTTATTATTGGGAAAACGCATGTGCATCGTTAATTTAACCGAGTTAATGGCCTGATAAAGAGCCTAATGATCTGTTATCCATTATAATAATATTGTATTATTCCGTAGGCATACAGCACATCTGAGACCATCACAAAATACATTTAACACCTCTTTTTATTTATTTTTAACATAAATTATTCCAGCACTAACATATGATATGTACAAGTTAAAATAACAAATGTGTCTTCTATCTTTTTTATTTATTTATTTATTTATGTATTTATTTATTTACTTACAGTGAAATAAACCTAGCAGTGATTGAACCATACGTTGACTACTTGGTAAACAAACAACATGTAAATAACATATTTGGTAAGTTTACATATTCATTTAATCATAATTTATGATGTAGCCTAACCCAATTAGCATACCTTATATTTACTGTTTGTCTCTGTTAATAGTTTCAGTTACTTGTACAGTAAGCATACAGTATCTGCAAGTAGGTAATACATATTATTGTTAAATGAACATGCTCATAAGCTACTGTATTCAAATTACTCCCTAACTTCGGTTGCTACAGTAATTGTTGCAGCTGGAATAATGTAATTATGTATGGCTTCTTAATTAATGCTTGGGTTAACTTTCTCCTTTATGCAATGTGATGGAATTGTCTATTGTCTGTCTGTGTTCTATATTGACAAGATTACAATGGATCTCTTTTTAATGCAGAGCGTTTTGTGCTGCTTTGCTTTTAAACAGTGAATGGCACCACTGGAGAGAGTGTTTCTCTCACTGTGGGTGAGAGAAAAGCCCTAGTGGAGGAGTGGTGTAAGAAAGCCAGGGGCAAGTAAGTATGCTACATAGACATGTGTTCAATTAACCAACATGTATTTTATAGTACTTGGACATATTTGCATGTTTCCACAGAATTGGAAATGTAATTGTGCATGTTGGCTGCATGAGTTTAAAAGATTCCCAAGAGTTGGTGAGTTATGTTTCTAAATCACACGTTAATTACAGAAGCTGAGTAGAGCTGTGTTTTTGCATATAGTAAGTAAAATATTCCCAGATTTAGGTTTTATATTAAAACCGTATTAAACAATTTCAGAAGCTCACGTTATTGCTGTTAAACAAATATCCATGTTTTGCTTTATTTTTATTGTCTTTTCAGGCTCGCCATGCTGCAGAAGTAGGGGCTGATGGGATAGCAGTAATTTCCCCATCATTCTTCAAGCCTTGCTCTATAGGTGTGTGATTAGCACTTTCTGTCAACATGTTTATATATTGCTATAAAAGCACCATACTGACTGTCTTACCTTTCATCCACAATTCAGAATGGAATCATTTAAATGTTTGTCTCACAGATGCCTTGAGAAGATTCCTTCAAGAAGTGGCTTTAGTTGCTCCAGCCATGCCGTTCTACTATTATCACCTCCCAGATGTCACTGGGGTTAATTGTGAGTTCAAATGATTATGAACAACATTTAAGGACAGGAAATAGTTTTACTACGATGCTTACAGTATGGCACTTCACTCATTTGAACATTGCTTTTTTTAATTAAAGGATAACTAGCAACTACATATAAAGTACTACATTATTTAATGTAGAATAGAGTATGAATTTGGTTAATTTTAGATTTCCCTTCCCGGACCTCCTTCTTCCCAGTGCCAGTTAGAGATCTGCTAAAGGATATTGAGATGCTAATCCCATCCTTCATGGGTGTAAAGTTCAGTGGGAGCGACCTGGTGGACTTTGGCCAGTGTGTCCACAGCCAACCTAACCTGTCTCTGCTCTATGGGGTTGATGAGGTCAGTGGTGTTTCTCAGTTTGAGGAGCTGGATGTGACTTTCAGATCCATCCTTAAAATGTATTTTCCCGGTTTGCCCACAGCAAATACTAGCAGGTCTGGTCTTTGGAGCGAATGGAGCAGTTGGAAGGTCGGTGTCCCAGTGTCTCATTCTATTCTACACACTCTCCCCTCTTTAGACTGTAACTCTGAACACCGTTGTTTTCATCATATACCCAGTGTAAAACATGGAGTTCAAGTTTTATTTTTTTGCTTTCAGCACATATAACTATCTGGGAGCCCATGTCAATGTGCTTATATCAGCATTTGAGGCAGGGGATGTGTCAGAAGCCAGGGAAATACAGGTATCATCCTTAATGTGATCATGATTTTTGGATTAACTTTGCGTGTCTTGATGTTATTATGTTATGAAGACCATGACAGACACAAGTATGTCTAATTGTGTCTTGTTTTCACTTGCCTTCACAGTTTAAGGTGCAGGATCTTATCTGCTTTGCTAGTAAGATGGGTGAGTGATTTGCCTTCAATGTGGATTTGATTGTATATATTTCTGTCATTATTACAACATGATCATACAGTATGTTGTTCAATATAGGCCTAATCCAGTTTTACAAACTGTTCTAATTGAAACCATTTTATTTAGGTTTTGATGTGGGGGTAAACAAGCAGCTCATGAGTGAGTTGTCTGGACTGTGCTTGGGTCCTCCTCGTCTCCCTGTTTTGTCATGCCCTACACTTAAAGCTGTGGACATCGCAGAGAAATTCCACCGCCTGTTTCCAGCCATCTGATATCCTGTTCACACTCTTGTCTCTGGGTGATTATGTAATACAGTGTGTCCTGTTACTGCAGCATGTAAGCCATACTGTGTGTGAACCATCTAGTTTGACTAAATGTTTTGTGTCCAACTAAACTTTTACTATTTACAGCAATGCTGCCAAAATACAAAGGGACAAACATTGTATATTACATATATAATTAATACGTCCGTGGGCATTTGTTTTCTATGGGCATTTTTAGAATCTCAGTGCCTGAAATAACCCTAATAGTTTTGGACTGCTATGTAGTATTGTATTGTACCACATTTGCTATAAATACTTGAGCCTGAAATTAGGGCTGAACTTTTTGTACGATAGTAGATATTCTGTGTAAAATATTTGTTATGGTTACAATTGCAGATTTTCTTATGACTACAAAACTTTTTAACTCTCTATTGGATTTGTATTGTCTCTCATTCCTGTGTGTCCTGAAAAGCATATGCTTAATTAACAATTGAATGTGAAACCTGAAATAAATTTATCGTGTTTGCATAGAAACATGCTTGTGATAAATAAAATACATTTGAATTATTTCAATCAGGATTTATTGCACTCCACTCTACAATAAGCCCAGAATTCACATGGAGATAAACGACACCCCCTTACCCTTAGACACACTCACTGCTCATAGTAACAAAACAGAAACAAGCTTAGCCTATTGTGTCCCACAACTTGTACCTTGTGTAGTTTTGTATTGGGTATAGAATTTTTCTGCGTAAATAACACTGCAGTTTGTGCTTGATTGTCTTATATTTCAAACATGAAATGCAAACACTGTTATTGTGTTTCTGAAACAAAATATTAGAAATTGTTAAAATATTGTTCAGATTTTATATTAATCCACTAAGTGACAGTACATGATAAAGTAACACGGGTAACACGAAAGTGGCACACAAACGGAATGCTTGCATGGTCACGTGACTATATTAGCATTATGGAAAAAAGGAAGATGGAGCATTGTAATTAATTTCAATGGAGCAGAAATGGAACGCTTTCGGCAAAGATTATATAATTATAGAAAGATGGAGCATTTTCATATTTTCAATGGAAGCAAAAATATTAAACTACCTCAGTCAAAAACAGTTTACTGCAGAAATTCCGTTATGACCTCAGATTGATCATAGTTACTTGGGAATTATGTTATACTCAAAATACCAGTTAAACGACCCCGGAGATAAATAATATTAGTATGTTGAAATCCTTGTACCCACCCTTCCAACAATCGATTGCGGAAGTTCCGTGGAACGCAGGGGTTGTGCTCTCTCTGTTAAATTATATACTCTCTGAGTCTATTATTAAAGCGGTCCGAATATATTTTTTATTAAATTATTACAAATGAAGGATATAGTGATGCAATAAGTGATAACATACTATACATAATGTTAACCTGAATATGAACGATAATTATATTAAAAAACGTATTTTTCTAAGCGTTAATTTTCTTCAAATTTGCTTAAATTATGCTAATACTTATAATTAACTTATTGTAATTAACTAAACTGTAGTATGTAATTGTAACTTTTTGACAAATTTTGACTTTGCCTTTGACGTTTTGACTAAATAATAAACCCTAGTCAGCGGAACCTTTAGCTTTGGCCGCTTAGTTTACCAGAGCTGGGAAGGAATCATTTGGGAGTACCGGCACTCAGAATGTGTTTCCGGCCAGCTCAGCGCATCAGATTGGTGTTGTTAGCTGTCTACAGCCTGTCAAAACGTCTTAGCATTTATTCGTAGCTGCTATTAGTAGTGCAGAAAACAGAAATACCATATCAGAAATGGTGTTGCTGACTATGATTGCCCGGTTGGCAGACGGGCTGCCGCTTGCCGCTTCAATGCAGGAAGATGAACAGGTTAAATACAGTAATCGTTTTGCCTTTACTGTGTGCATTATTATGATTATTTATACTGTAGCCCACTGTGAATGCTGAGCCACCACACTGCCAGCGGCAGTTTTATAAACATTGACCAATTACGTGAGCTACTAACAACTAAAATGTATCTTGATTATGTTGGGATGAGCATATAGGATTAGATAGGAGGTGATTGATAATCTTACTGAGATAACAAATGCCTTAGTAGCAGTAAGGTTAACAGCATATAAATAATTTAACATGGTCACATGCTGTGATGTAATTTCATTTTTTGCTTTAATAGAGAAGTTTTATATCATACATGTACAATCGGTGGTTTAATTCCTGTGAGTCATTGTTCAAGACTTAAGAGTTAAGTGGATCAGGTTTTTCATATTTGAGTAGGCCTATACTTGCTGACAGGATTCTAACATTTCCTTCATTCTCTTGTTTGCTATCTCCAAGGGAAGCGAAAAGGTTTGTTTATACTCCGTAGTGTTTTTATGCCTATCCATAAACATCCATAAACATCCTGTTTTTGTGATGCTACTATATTGCTTTATTTTAAGAATTCTGAATAAAGCATATTGCTCTCATTACCTCATTTATCCACAGAGAAAATCACCAAATATTTGTTTAAGTCAAATATTTAGCATCACATCGCTGAGTCTGCTGAGTCCTCACTAATCGCATACTGTAACACCTCATGAATACACACACTGAACAGGGCAAATGTAATACCGCTATATCCTATCATAGCCAAATAGATTTGGGTGGGGTCAACACTTATTGCAAATTCAGCGATAACTTTATTTGTGGTCTCTTGTGTTTAGTTGGGCCGGGATCTACAGCAGTACCAGAGTCAAGCTAAACAGCTCTTCAGGAAACTCAATGAACAGAGTCCCAATCGCTGCACTTTAGAGGCTGGCTCCATGGCATTTCAGTAAGTACAAAACAATATCTTAAAATGTACACACATATACAATACTAAAATAGAGAAGTTCACGATTTGCGTCTAGCTGTCGGTTAGCCTCGCAAGACCATCCTGATCTCGGTTTTATTTAGCCACGAGAATCAGTCTGGAAAGCCTAGGAATCATTGCGAATGAGTCCAAGTAGTAAGTGAGCAGTAAATCAGCATCATATTGATATCTATATGGCCGTGGTTTAGGTTTTCTGACAGAGAAAACAACCATATGGATCATCCAATCAACTGCTAAGTATTTTTTGAAAGTGCCTGCCCTTTAGAAACAGTTTAGATACACAGCTCCCCAGATGGACTTGTGAATAATAATCCATCTGTCATGTCAGGTTAGCTGTCGGTACACTACTTCAGTATACCTCTACTGTCAGTATAGGAATACAGTACTATTCAGTGGAAACCATTATTAGTAAAACTACAGTTAAAATACAGGCGGTCACTGTATGACTTCTTTTAAGGGCTAATTGATCACATAATATGTTCAGAAGTGGATTAATTAATTTTAAACATTCATTTTGCAGAGGTTTATGCAGATGATACTGCCATCTACTGGCTTCCATGTTCATGCTCACATAATGTGCATCAATGAGCAGGATTTAGTATTATTTCTATTATGGTATTAATCCTCCAAAATATTATTTATCCAGAATACTAAAATTTTATTAATAAATTATTTGGGCAATGCTCTATATTTCCTTTAACCTGAGAGTGCAGCTTAACTAGTTATGTTTGTTATTCAAATGTGTTTTTCTCTAGTCATACTCGTCACTTTTCTTTCTACTTTCAGTTATGTCATAGAGAAGGGAGTGTGCTACCTTGTGCTGTGTGAAGCAGGCTTTCCCAAAAAGTTGGCCTTTGCATATTTAGAAGATCTACAGGCAGAGTTCCACGAGCAGCATGGAAAGAAGGTTCCCACAGTATCCCGTCCTTATTCCTTCATTGAATTTGGTAAGAGTGATACTGTGACATGGAAACAATTGATATTGGTAGGGATTTGTTTAAAAAAGGCAATTTTCTCTTTTATTTTATACATTAAAAAACATTACTATAATTTGACGTGATTGGCAAATGTGGCTAATGTTGAAGTTGAGGTTTTTGGCTTGCATAATAACATCAACAAATATTTTAGATGGTCTAGTTTATGGCTAACACACCAGCATGGAGGGCTAATGTTGAATTTCTGCTGCGACAAAGAATCCTACACTTGATGCTCTAATCTTAGACCCTTTGTCCACCCCCAGACACCTATATTCAGAAGACCAAAAAATCGTACATCGACAGCCGAGCGAGGAGGAATCTGGGAAGCATCAACACCGAGCTCCAGGATGTGCAGCGTATCATGGTGGCTAACATAGAAGAGGTGCTGCAGAGAGGAGAGGCACTGTCTGGTAAGTAGGTCTAATCATTAATAAACGTGAATAATTGTTCTGTGTTCAAACTAATGCATCTCTTGTCTTATTTTGTGAATTCTTGTTAATGTAATACCAAATTTTCCCTATCTCACAATGTGGTTGTATTATCTGGTTCCTGTTTTCAACACCTTGCTGTAGATTCTACACTGTATTGTGATGTGTGCGTGTGAAGGAAGCAAATTATGGATTTACTTCGTTATTTTTTTTATAGCCCCAATTGGTTTCCATTATGGAGTCTCAACAACAGTGAATACTAGAAATATATAAACAGAATTATTTGATTTACAGTTTGTTCACCATTTGGGAGAGGAGGGTAAATGAAGTCCAAGTCACAATTCTTGGTTCTCTATTTCACATTGTCTTATATTATTTAAAAAGAGCACACGTGCACCTCTTGATTTCAACTATTAACCTCTATTTTTGCTGACCTCTTTTACAGCTCTGGATTCCAAGGCCAGTAACTTGTCAAGTCTATCTAAGAAGTACCGAAGTGATGCTAAATACCTGAACACCCGCTCTACCTATGCCAAGCTGGCAGCTGGTGGTGTCTTCTTCATCATGCTTATAGTCTATGTGCGTTTCTGGTGGCTCTGAGCGCAGGAAGGAAAAAAGGAGGGATTAAAGGGGACTGATAATTGCGCCCATCAATTGACTTTTGAATTTAGACACACACCACCACTTTAGTTTAGCTCCAATCTGTGTCTGTTGGTGGTAAAATAATGATAACCAATATTATTATTAACCAATATACTGTACAGTACTGTAGTGCTATACATTGGACATTTGTAGAAAGAGAGAATGAATGAGTGGTGTATGTGAGCGTGCGTGTGTATGCGCACCACATGTTTGTGTATTTGTGCGTGTGTGTCTGCACATGTGTGTAATATATCTGTGTGGTATGTTTGAATGTGTAATCATGAACTTGTCTCTTGAATTTCAAATAACATGTATTTTCTTTCTGTTTCCAAAATTGTTTAACTGCTTGTATCTTTCTGATTTGATCATTTATCCTGTACAGCAATACAAAGAAAACATTAATACATAATTGTATTTAACCGGAGGACATCAAAAGATAATTTATTAACACAACTTTTATGATAGGTCTTGATGGTTTGACAGATGTGGAGAATATATATCGTGGTTCAAAAGAAACATTTTAAAATATTTGAAAGGTGTTAAGAAGTTGAACTTTGAGAGTTTTAATGGTCTGTGACTAATAATATACAACCGTAAAACTTAAATATTCTCCTTTATGTCCTGCCAGTGGCTTAGATTTTCCTCAAAAATTCTTTTTAATTAGGTTTACACAAAGGAAAGACATTGTTGCAAAGGCGAGCTTAAGTTGTCTGGTCTCTTACCATCTATGAATAAAATAATTAGAATTTTCTTTGTGTCATTTACTAATCAATTACAAGTAGTGATTTGTTCATCAAATCAAAGCAAGTACTGTTTAATTCCCACCTCTGGTTTGATGCACCTTCATCTGATCTTTACATGCCCACTCTTCTGTCCACCTGCATTACCTGGTTAGCTTCATATCTGCCTCTTGGCCGAAGTAGCTTTTCTAAAAAGTGTTTTCATACAGTAGGCCTATACAGTATACTATATATATATATATATATATATATATAGCTATTTCTCTCTCTCTCTCTCTCTCTCTCT